>JAOBRD020296995.1:0-22303 GCA_027575215.2 Hydrozoanthus sils | reverse complement strand
CGATCTGTGCACTTACCCCCACTTCTCCTTATCTCCCAAGCACTTACCCCCACTTCCCCTTACCTCCCCTTGCACTTACCCCCACTTCCCCTTACCTCCCCTTGCACTTACCCCCACTTCCCCTTATCTCCCAAGCACTTACCCCCACTTCCCCTTATCTCCCAAGCACTTACCCCCACTTCCCCTTACTTCCCCATGCACTTAACCCACTTCCCCTTATCTCCCAAGCACTTACCCCCACTTCCCCTTATCTCCCAAGCACTTACCCCCACTTCTCCTTACCTCCCCATGCACTTACCCCCACTTCCCCTTACTTCTCCATTCATTTAACATTATCGTAGGAAGCTGGCAATGCCCTTTTAGAGGTATAAAGTTCCAGAAATCTCAACTTCCTCTCCCCTCCCTCCTTCACCCTCTTTCTCATGGATCCCTCATTTTCTTCACTCGACGATCTCCTTCCTTTCCCTCCCCTCCCTCAAAAATGTACAATATTCGTTTTACTTTGCATAAATCTTCTCAGGTTGCTCGACGTTGTTGATTTAAACATTGAACTCCGTTTGCGATCGCCTCGATCATGCTAGCAAGTTTTGATAGTGCCCCCGAATGGTTCTTTGCAAAGACCACATATTTTTATGCGAGACTAAGCACTTAGAAAGATACAAACTAAGCACATGAGCACAATATATAATGTAATGCGAGCATGCATCAAAAATTTTGCGCGAGCATTCGAGCATTGCCTAAAAGTTGCGAGCACATTCGATTGATAGGGGACCATTCGGGGGACCCTACTGATCGACAATAGGCACAAGAAGAAGCTGGCAAGAGTCCATTTGATATTCCCTTAACTACGCGCAAAAATAATACACCAACACACTCAAATTAATTGCTTACGTTCGTTCTCCTCTGCTGTTTATTCTCTACATGTCATATTTTAACACCTTCAGAGAATTTACATATTCTATTTTATCCTCGCAAGAATTTTTATTCCAAAGCCTTTCTGGGTGATGGCGATCGCAAAACAATCTAGAGTAGAGCCGCTCTGACGCGGCCGGGCGAGCGAGTGTGAAAATGGTTGTCTCTCTATAAAGTGAAAGCAAGAAATTTGTTTAACGTATGATTAGCTCTGCGGGGAAATTTTTGAGATAAAGGGTGAATACAAGATAAGTCGATAAATCAGGAAGTTTTGGAATTAGCGTCGATCCTTATTCACTTGTGAACTTGCTGCCCAAAATTAAAAGAGATCCGTTCTTGAACTAAACTTGGATCGAAAGTAAAAGTTCTGTCGGGCTTTGCGCCTTCGATACTCTGATAACTTAAAGATTTGGTTTATGAATATATTCTGTTACGACTTAGATCTTTTCATCTTTTAGTTGTCTTTCATGCTTGCTTGTTTAGATATCGGTTGAAAGAGGTAAATGTGTCAGTGTTGCGTTTTTCATGGACAATTACTGTTTCCCATTTTAAAATGTTTCCTTCAGCGATAGAACTAGAAGAAAATATTCGTTTGATAGAAGTGCCATCACAAACTAGCGGCGAAAAAGTGCGCTTCTTTATGTTTTTACCTTACACAAGAGAGATAGCCACGAAAACTGTTCGTTTGACTGGCACACATTAACTTTTTGTGTAAACACCTACCAAACCACTTTTAAGAGATTAAAAGTCCGCTTCGAACTAAGAGTAACTTGATCCTTCAATAGTTTATTCAGGGTTCTTTGCCTGATTGGCGTAAAACTGCAAAGGAAATTGCCGTACTCTCAGCTAGCAACATTCGCAAACAATCAAATCTTGTCCACGTCTTTTAAGTAGTAAATAAATAAAATTAAAGCCGTTATCGGCCGAGCTTTGAAATGAGACTCATCTCTTGCAATTAAACCACGAAATTATGAAAAATGAAAAAACTTTTTGTCTGTTTGCGCGCTAAACAGCCGATAGTCGATTTTACAAAGTTCTCGATGTCAATGTGTATTTTCCGGTTTGTGTAAGGGTTAATTAGCTTCCATTTTCATGAAACAACCAACTGAAAAGAATAAAAATAATTCTTTCATTTCAGGCTAATGATTCACCGTGGGGAGAGAGAATCAAGATTTTCAGACACCGGGTCTCGAAATATCATTTTAACGAGCAATGCAGGTTCAGTGTTCAATATCACTGGAACCACGGGGGATCAGCAAGTCAATTAAAGACGGTTATTCTCAGGGAAAAGATTGCTCAGATGACGTGAAACTATGAAATCGTCTTCTTAAACCTGAAACTTCTCACTCTGACAAAGCATTGTAATAAAAAACGAAAGTTTTTTTTTGCTGACACCAAAATCGCATGCAAGGTGTCGATAAAATGTATTTGCCGCTACTTAGTTCTTGAAAATGAAACGAATACGAGAAATAGATAAAAATGCGATGAGTCTGCGGTTCTTTTTGAAGATTTCTGACAAAATCGCATCGCTCGAGCTCGCTTGCTATTGGTTGAGGGGAAACACAGCAGTTTTATCACTTTCTACATTCGCTATCATACTCATTCCGTACCATAATCAATTCAGCTTAATGTCTGTGAAAACACATCAAAAGTAAAGTTAATTTCACAAGTTTTATTGCAGCGACACAAAGATAGCGGTAAAACAATTCTCAGCGCGGCATACGAGAGATGTGGTTCCCGATATCTCAAATTAATAAAATCGATTTTGTTTCTTTGTATTGCGTAGTTTTTTTAAGTCCACCGCATCAAATTTCTTTTTTTTTTCTTAGGACGGATCGAGTTTCTTTGATCTCTTTTTGCCCTGTTAGGGATACTGACAGTTAAGTCCGCGTCGAGAGCAAAACAATCTACTACAATTTTAAAGTTCATATTGTTGAGAACTTGGCAACGTATTGATGATGTTACACGCGCTATTTGAACAGTTTAAGTTTGCGAGCAATAATCTTCATTTCATTCTATTATTGAAATCTTTATTAAAGTCATCGGTCGGGGAACAAAGTTTCAATTAAGACGCTTTATTCAGCGGCGTTTTTTTTCGGCCACAATTACCCTCTGAATAGAATCTATTGGAGCGGCTGCCGTGTTAAGATGCGAGGGATTATGAAAAATTAAAATAAACCTGTTGAGGCGAAATGAGGCAGCCTTGGAGAATGAAATTGGCAGCACAGCTCTTTCAAAAGAAAGCAAATAATCTAGTTTGCTTAAAGCTTTGATGCGCTTGGCTGTTTTTATTTCATATACGTCGAGTTTTGGAAAATCAATTGCGGGTATTTTGTGACGACCAAGCTGCTGAATATTGGCGCTATATTCATGTTTCTTTTGAAACATTTGGTCAGGTTGAAATCATCACCCGAATACGGCAGCGGAACTTAACTCGGGGCCCACTTGTGATAAACTAAGTGCCAGGGCAGGTCGGCAAGCCAAAAATCGATTTCGCCGTTTCCCTTAGCTTATTTAATTAGCATCGGAATAAAAACCATACAAAGAAAAGTTTGATAAATGCGAGCTCTCTTCACCACGCCTCTGTCAGATTTAATTTTTCCCGCACCTAGCAATTTTCGCACGGTCCTCTTTCAACTGTTTAACAACCGTGTCGAATGTTGTAGCTTTCCTTGGGAAAATTGAAGACACAGTTCAGTTGTTAATTTCGCGGGCAGCTAGAGTTTGAAATATTGAAAGAAATTTTGATCACGCAGTGACTCGGTTTAATCCGTGCTTGCTCGACCACTAATGATTTTTTAATTATTTTTTGACAGATTAAATGATTGATGGATAGAGGCGGTCCCGCGTGTGACTGACTGGTTACTCGGCCGGCCGCGCCAGGACAAAAACACAAAACGTAACCCATTGAGCTAGTTACTCACAATCACCCCGCCGTCAATACTGTGATTCACAACATCGATTCGTAGTCTCGAAGACCTTCAAAACAAACTGGTTGGATTAAGTGTACCAAAGAAATTATGCTGTCCCGTTTTTAACAACCTCGGAGGAAAATTTTGAAAGTTTGACAATGAATCCCCGCGGACACTTGACCTGTTTTCTCGTCATCTATCACATGTGGGTTCACAGAATTTTCTGTGCCGAGATTGCATTTGTAGAAATAATAATTTACAAAGACTCAGGAGGTGAATACACGACGCAAACTACTTATGAACTAAAGGGTAAATTTTCCTCTGCCGGTGCAGCCACGAGTGCAGAAGGAAACATTGAACAGGTAACTACAAATTATATATTTCTTCTGATTTTCCCACATAAATCATTGCACAGCACATTTCATATCGAATCATTCACTAAACTCTATCGAAACATCTTTGAAGTTCAGATTTTGTGTAAATAATTTGCAAAGATGTCTTCGTGATTAATTGAAAAAAACTCTTCCTGAATTCATACAAATGATAAACTAACGCGCGAGCGTGCGAGGCGAGTTTGTTTTGGAAGTAGATCGTTTTAATAACAGCGAAGATCGCTTTCATTGAATCTTTAACATTGTCCTGTGTATAATTATCATTACAGTCAAGTAGCTTGTGGCACGTCACGAAATTTACTCATAATCTCTTTCGAGGGCAGAATTTCTTTTTACAAATGGTTCGCCGACTTCAAGGTTTGCACGTAAATGTTCTTGTTGGAAATCCATTTAGCTGTCGAACAGACTGGCAACCGTTTGTTACTATTATCACGCGCTGTAAGATCTGTGGTTTGGCCTCATTTATGTCACCCAACAAGGTTACGGCCCGTTAAACATGTGATTCGCTTATAAGAAGCCAGAGTCTAACGTCTTAGTATTTGATTTTGAGCACCAAGTCTATTTCCAAACTAAATGCTCGGTTCTCATCTCGAACGTGACATCGCAACTTCAATCAATTAGACATATATGTTTCTCTCAAGTATTGTTCGCTTCCGATAAACATTTCCAAGCACTGGAGTGGTTTTCCCTAGAGCCGGGCATTCCGTTAACTTTAACATTCGTTCTTAATTTCTGATATTAGTATTGGACGTAAAAAATCTATTCATAAAACAAGCCAGGCCTTCCCCAAGAAAGGTCGAAGGGTCAGTTTTGTGTACTCGCTTCTCACAAATGTCGAAGAAGAATTGATTTGCATGCCGGAAACAAGAATGCTGTGTCAGTGTTGCCCGAGCCGTAGCAAAACCCGACAGGAAACGAGAGTTGCTAATGTCTTATGATACAAAGTTAAGCGGACACTTTAAATCTTTATTATGCCGATTTTCCGTGCCATAAGAAAAAAATAACATTTTAATATGTGGAGCATTCCTTTTATTCTTGAGCGGGTAAATGACTTTCCCAACCGCGTTGTTTTACTAGGTGCTTCAAGTACTTGACCGCATACGGGTCGCCGGATGTTTATCGCTTTTTCAAGGTTACTCTTCTCGGTTTTATGACTTATTTCAGTTCACAGATAGAGCATCAGTGCATGTTCACTGATGTAAGGGTAAACTATTTTAGTTAGAGATAAGAATTTTTATCCTAGATAAAATTGACACCACAGAGGGGGAAAATGATTATTCCTTCGGTTTAGCTCTATTTCTTTTCACAATTCCGCAAACGAACGAGCATTTTAACATCTTGATTTCGGGAAGGAAATTGTCGTTGTCTGAAGACCGGCTAAGATTCAAAAAATGACTACACATGAATATTACACAAAGAGTGGTTTGTTTTTACGATTTCGCGATCTAATTAATACCGATTTTGTGCATCAGGAAGCAACACAAGCTCAGAGCAAACATAAACTCTTAGGCTTAGCATTTGTTTCGAAAAATCCTGTCGCTTTTAGTCGTTTCCCAGATAATCAAGTATTTTGAAGCGTTTTCTTGGTTTTGACAAGATTGATACGACGTTCATGTAACTAGTGTTCTTTACTTTACAATTCTAAAGAGCCCCTCAATTTTTACTCCCAAGGGTCTTGGCCTTGTATACAATACATGTAATTACAAAGGCGAGCCCACGCACAAAGATCTGTCCCCGAGGCTCTTCGTAATTAAAGGAGCGAGAAGGTTTTGAATTGAAACTAGGACAATAAAATCATTTAGCGTTTAGATTGCTTTTGTCATGGCGGTGTTTTCACAGAGAAGAGCGTGAACTTTCAAATAACTTCTTTGTCAGGCTTCTCAATTGCTTTTTCATTCTCGGCGGCCGTTACATCTTTTATTACTGAGTTTCTTCACTTATCCTTGTCGTCATAAAGATACATTCAGCTACACAAGTGTATGTTCTGTTGCGAATTTTGTTTCTAGTAATTATCTACTTAGCAGTACACTAAAACAGTAAGAAGTCGCTGTCTCGAGTTGAATTCATAATAACTTATTCTCGCAATTTTATAAATCATTGTTGTTGACCAATTTTTAATTAAGAAATCTGCCGGTCCGGTGTAGTACTAAACAGCCAGTGTGATCGCTTCTCATAAAATTACAAATTCTTGAAATAATTCGTTTTTTCATGAAAGGCGTAATATGAAGGGGTTTTTCACGAATCGGAAAACCATTGTTTTGACTCTGTTATGTCGCAGAAAAATTTTACAGTATTTTATCGGACTTTTTCTATTGACTCGCCGTGGAGCTGAACTTTGCTTCCCGTCAAACATGTGTTGATAATTGCATATCAAAGACACTGTTGTTAAACAATGTCAAGTACATCTTGAAGCTGGAAAGCGGCCAGCGAAACACAAGCACTAGCTCTCGAGTTAATAGACCACAAAGAATAGGAAACAACCCAAACATCCTGAATTTCTATAAAACCGACTGCGAATCTTATCACTACTCAAACCGCGCCATGTGCAGACGCTAGAAGATTCATCAACTTGTTAACGAGTTTTGCAGACCGTCTCGCTCACATTCCAGAACTATTAGCTTTGGGAGGGTCACCGGATAAGTAGAATTCATACTCTGATCCATCTACTTGATTTCATACGATGGTGTAAATCAATTTTCTGAAGTGGATAGAAACATGTATATCCGGTAGGCTCTTGAACCCTCGTCAGATGCACTGATAACAACGTATTTCGCGCAGCGTAACACTAGTAATTTATTGTTATCGCGGCCCTTCTTTCGCTCCGTAAAGTCTAGAGTTTTTCGACTACTAAACTCGCTGGGTATCTGGTAAAACTAAAGATTACGTTTCGCTTCAGCTCTGTGTGTGTGCTTGCAAAACTGTTTAGCATTTCTGACCAGTAACCACTGCAGATGTGTTGAGTGGATCTTTCAACATTCTCAAGTTGCTCCCAGTGGCAAACATCGCCTACTGCAACTCTTTTTGTCTAAATTTCTCAGTCACACAGAGTCAACGATAAACTTCTCAAGATAGTTAAGTAAAACAGTCACAAACAAAAATTTGCAGTAATTAAAAAAAATCCTTTTTATCGAAGTAAAGAAATCCCGAATTTGATAAACAACGCAACCACTTACAATTTGTAACAAGAACTTTCTGTACACGGCGACAAACATCACACTGTCATTTCTTCAACTCAAATTTCACGATGTTTTTATTTTTGAAGCATGATGAATTTTAAAAAAGATTACTTTGTGTTTTGTTACCCTTAAAGTTATCTGCGTACATCGCTGTTGCGTGCTTTCATGTTTTAACAAATTTCACATCAAGTCCAGTGCGAACCTGACCTATTTTTGAAGTATTAATGCGCGGTGCATATGGTATAGCAAAACAATTTTGCTTTGAGATTATTGCACCGCAAATTGTTTAACTTGTCGTTCTTACTTTTAATTTAAATTATGACAAAACAAAACTGTTTTAATTTCCCTTGTTTTTGTTGTAACAAATAAGTTTTCACTAACTATTTTTATGTCTTACTCTTGTATAACTCATTAAAATATTTTAACGAATGATTCTAGCTACAGGGATCAAGATCTGTCCAACACAACAAAAAAATAAAAAAATATAAATCAAACTTCATTTGGCTTCCCATGATTCTTTCTAAATTCAGTTAAAATTTTTTCGGAATATTTCTTCTCAAAGATTTTACGAAATTTTACCAAGTGTTGAAGGCCTTCACCCCATGTAAAACTGAGTTTTTTTTCAATTCTTGTGGCTCAAGAAAAAATGAGCTAACTTAAATTAGTGACCAATAAATGTTGTCAATCAAATAATAATGGTGATATTAAGAAGCTTTAAATCCACTTTAGTGCATCCCCATTTTCTTGTTCTTTTCTTCAGATATTTTGTCAGTGGTAATTAATTTAAGTCAATTATTAGTAGTCTTGCTGTGCACTTCCTTTCCATGCAGACTTTTGACTGCAAGGTCTGAGAGTTGTTTTGGAAAAAATTAAAAAAATCTCCTTTCAAACATCTGAAGATTTATACTTTTTTACTCTAGTTTATGGCTTTTTCTCATAGTAAGGCATAAAGTTTTTCTCAAGATGTATATTGGCATTGCATCAGTTTGTGAGACTTGCAAGTTAAGGCAGGTTTACAATACCGGTTTGAAACTCGAATTTAACTACGACTCTTTTAAATAGTTGCAGTTGTTATAGCCATGTACTCCTATATGACTATTTAATTTTGTTTAGTTCTGACCCCAATCACATTTCTGAGGAGCACCAAGTTTGTCTTTCCTTAGGAGTATATATATATGTATTTTAATCAAAATCAACAGTACTTTTTGTGTTAACATTTGTTCTTTCTCCATATCCCTGAGGGCTGCATTTCTTCTTGTCTCCCCTAAAGTGGAGTCACCTTTACTTATATAATCTTAATATTCTTCATTAGGTTCATCCCCTTGGTCTGTGCAACATGTCCAGTGATGGCAAATGGAAGAAGTATGGTTGGGTAGGAATTGTCAAGTTGATTAGCCCAGACAAAGACAATCCACCATGTTTCACCCTATTTGAAAAGGTAAAATAATAATGATGGTAAAACAATGACACTTTTTGATAACAAAAAAATAAGAAAAATAAGAAAAATATAAAAAAAGGAAAACCTATTTTTTTGTGTTTAGCTATATGTTTTGAGTAATTTGTCCTTCTGAGTATTAGACTTGCTCAAACGTAACTGGTGGTTGCGAACTTATTGATGAGATAAGACATATGACAGATTTTTTTGTCTGTTTCTCTTGACATTTGCTTGAATACTAATTTAATGGCAAATGGTTACAACACTATTTCTTTGACATATCTGTTATTTTTCTGTACTTTGTGTTGTTTGTTTCTGGATCTTTTTCCAGCTGCATGGATCTCTCGGTCAGGACTGATTATGAGTTGTGCATGCAAGGATTTCTGGGTAATCCTTCTTGGCATTACCTCGCATATACAGAAAGGAGTGTTTTTATCTTTTATAGATTTGTTAAAGATAAAGACTTCTTATTTGGTTCTTTCATGGGAAGGACACATGAATGTACTAAAAAGTAGATTTAAATGGTGTTCCAGTTCAGTTATAAAGTATGATACAGTTGTGTAAAACCTCATTTTTATGTCAACAATTAAAGCTTGTTCATATTTGTTGTTTAAAACAGAGGATCCTCAACCTTCAAACAGAATCAATCAGCAACTTCGATCACATTTTGGCAGCATTTACATAACCATGTGGTTACTACTACTAGTAGTAATTGTTGTAGCAATAATATGATAAACATTATAGTAATAATTAATGATAACTTTTGCAGTTTTGCTTCTTATTAGGTGTATATATATAGATTTTCATAGACTGCAATTAAAATACTATAATTGCATCTAAGAATAAAGTTAGTTTTTAGGTAAATAAACAGTTCTAGCAATAATTAACTTTCCAAAATCTAAAGCATTTTGATAAGTTTTAGCTTTAAGAAGTCTTGTTTTTAAACACAGCTGATTAGTACCTAGAATTTTCATTCAGATCAAGACACTATCAGTTGTACACAATTATTAAATATTGAATTTATATCGGGTTTTTGCTCAGAGCTGTCAAGTTTCACACTGAGCTTGAGCATTGTGTATTTCAATGTAAACTCTTGCTCAAGATTATATACCATCACACAAGTGTTTCTCATGCATCAGCACTCCTGGAAGGTTACGTACCCTAGATACTGTTTTGTGCCGAGTTCCAATAAACTATAGATAAGTGCATTTCAGGCGATTTGAGAAGTGCCCTAGATAAGCTTATGCCAATTAAGTGACAACTTTTTCGGAGAGATCCAACTTGACACAGTAAACTGCCTTTGTGCACGTGGGATCACATTTTAAAATTAATTCTCATGAACTCTTATATCAAATATCAAGGTAATGTCACAATTTTTCCCTGCAAAAAATGGAAACTTGTTTATTACAAAATACTTCTTTTTTTTTGGGGGGGGGGAGGTTGGAGGGATAGAACAAAATTTTAGCTAGGGATAAATCAAATCATGGGATCAAGGTGCAGGGATTTTTTAGTGATAACATATGTCCTGGAATTTCACAAAATTTCAAAAACAAAAATACTTCAGGATCCTCTAATCTTTAGGATACTCAAGAATGGTTTGTGGGAAACATCGATATTTATAATCATTCTGGCCACACTTTTTAACAGAACACAAAAAGAAGCAACTAGACATAGAGAAAGATTTTAAGATAGTCAGTTGTTACTTTTGTGTGGTTAAGTAAACATATTCATAAGATAATCTTAACTGGGTTTAATGTTTCCAGTGAATACAACTGATAGACAATGGTTTAACAGATCTAGAATCTCCTGAACAATCAATGTATCCTTATGTTGCTCACATTGTCAGAACCTGTTTTGAAAAAGTGATTAACTAAGTTTGACCCTGAGCCAAACAATAGAAAAGGTAAATATTTTGATTACCTGGTCATTAAATGCAAATATCTTTTAAATAAGATTGTTTTCTTTAAGGCAAGACGTGCTATTCAAAGAGGAGCAACAGCGATCATATTTGACATCACTGATGACCCAGAAGCTGCTGATCAGGTGTGAAGCTTTTGTTTTCAGTGCCTCTTGTAAAGTAATTTGAAAATTGCAATAAAAAGTGATGAAACTGAGATTCTAAGAATTGTATATTCTCATAATTAGTTTGAATTTTTGTTAATGGGAGATACAATCACTCAGAGAATGCCTATTGTTTTGAACTAAAAAAAAAGAAATCTTAGCAAATTTGGATGGGCACAAATTTTTCACAGATCATTTAATGTGACACATTTTACAACATATGTTTATGTAATGTACAAATGTTTGTAAGTATAGTGGTTATGTAGTCTAAGGTTCATTCTTATTATGTATAATGCACGAAGTTTTCTTTTTTTAAAATCTACTTTATGAAATTTAATTATGGTTTTAAAATACTTAAAAAAAGTTAAGAAGATCTTTCCAAATCTTTGGAGTAACCATTCTCAACAACCTCCCTCTCAGAGTTTCTTTCACGTCTTGTGAACATTCTGTTATTTATTTTGCCATGAGTAGTCATTGTTAAGTTTTTATAGTTTATTATTATTTTAGAGATGCTTGACTAATAGCTGTAAGGTGTTGAGGCCTGTGAGACAAATTTCTTTACTTAAAAACCAATCATGAGTTAAATGGAATGAGTATTGTATTATAGTCTTGTAGCTTTAATCCTCAGTGGCTGAGCTTGCTTGCATTGATCAACTCTCATTTCTCATTCCGAAGTGCCCTTAATGTTTTGTTTGAGTAATGTTAAGTTAACTTAGATGTTGATAAACTTGCTGGGCAGAAATGGCTAAGAAGTCAAATTCCATCTCCTGAAGAAAATAAGAACCAGCAACTTTTGGCTAAGGCTCAGGGCTAATTGATCTTAAACTTTGGCGATTTCAGCCACAATTTTTTCTTAGAATGTTCTTATCTCCTGATAGCAAGGTTCTAACAGTTTGATTTTATTTTTTTCTAATCTGCAGTTGAACTCTGTCAAAGATAAGATTACAAGACCTGTTATAATCATTGATGGCCAGGATGCAGAGAAGCTTATGAAAGTTGCAAATAAGTAAGAATCAGGTTGCATTAAATTTCTAATATGTTTAAGTTGGCTTACTATAATCAATGAAACGAAATGATAACGAAATGAGAATGAATTTAAGTTTAAATAAAATTATACTCGATAAAGCTTAAGCAATTGAAGCCACAAGCTGAAAAAGAAAGATCAAGTAATTAAACCAATCGCTGAGAGGAAATGGTTTTGGTCAAGTGTCTCTGGTCATTACCAAAGCTGAAAAAATATCGTTGACCAGTAATACTCATGTTTGTAATTCTTTTACACAAAACTGTTTCATGATATTTGTACTCCTGCATGGTTATACTATATAAAGCAATTGAATTTCAGGTCTCAAGGTCATGCAGGCACTTAATGAAACTGATGAGTGGCTGCCAACTGACAATTTAATGGCTGCGACAGATCTGAAGAATTGCAAAATATATGCGGTTGTTACCTACCTCCGAAAAGCATTTTCATTTAAATCTTTGACCAAGAATACTCCTGAGTGATAGTATTTTGTTTCTTTCAACATCGGCAGCATCTGGTGGCAAACGACTGTAGGATAATGTTTTGTTCAACATGCACATCTCGACACATCAACAAGTCTCTCATGCAAGTTGCTGTCAAAAATAACTCCTTTTCTTGCACTGTTACACTGTCATGATGTTTTCGCTTTTCACAATTGAAGGTTTTTGAATAAAAAAAGTTGTAAAACAAGGGAAAATGGCCTATTATCTTCATTTTGTTGTTTGTAGTAAGCCAATTGGCTCACCATAATCAATGAAATGAATCATAGATTTTTCAAACTTTGTCAGGTTGTTCAGGGGGTCACTGACTTTGTTTTGGAATTGCAGAGTGTCAAATATGTTATTTTGTGCCAATTTAGTCAAAAAATGCTATCATCGCAGTTTTTTGTCCGAACACCAATAACAAACTATTACTGATGTACACTAGGGTGTCTTATATTCTTATCACTTTCTTTTAACTTCCAGTCGACTAAGCTGACTAAAAGCATGTTGTTTCAGTCTTTGATTTTAAAACACTTTTTTCCAAAGAGTTTACTTTGTTTAACATGTTCATAAAAATTTTAGGTTTTTTGGTTAGTTTTTTGCAATGATTCCGAACTCATATTGTCTGGCTTTGAACAAGTAAAGAAAAAATTCTTCATATTAGGTTTTGCCAAAACTAAATAACAATGAAGTGAGTTTTCTTTTTAAGATGTGAATACCCTCTGCTTTCAGAAAATTCTTTAAAATTTGAGTAATATTTTAATTGCATTATTTGCAATAAATAATTAATATCTCTTAATAGTTTTAAAGTTGTTTTAAATTTTCTTTTAGAAAAATATATTTTTCTTATGTATAATTTCATATAACAGTCCGAATATAACTGAAATCTTGTTCTTTAGTGATAAAGTTTCTGCTAGTGCTAGAATACAATACACCACAGCAGGATACACACCACAGGTAAATATTTTTAAAACCAGTTTTTCAATGCAGTCAGCTTGTTAGCACTTACAGTATGTATTATAATAACAAAAATTTGTTGATTTAAAGATAATTGTGAACATTTCTACAGTCAAACAGAAATTTTAAATTCTTAAGCAGATGTTTATGATAAAGTTAATTTCAGTTATCATATGTAACTATTAATATACAGGTATATCTCAAATGATATTTTGCTAAGTTCTTCTTACAAGAACCCTTGCATACTTTTCATGTCACCAATTAAGAGTGGATGTCTCTAAAAATTAAAAATTCATGGACAAACTTGAAATTCTCGATTTGCTAATATTTTGTCCAAAGAAACTCTATGGTGAACTATTTACGAAAATCACTTTCAATTTTTCCAATGTCTAGATGGCTTGAATCCAGTAATTCAGATTTTTTCAGATTTCGCAAAAAATGAAAATTTTCGGAATAGTTTAAATGTCATTTTCATAAATAGTTCACCATACAGTTTCTTTCGAAAAAATATGAGTAAATTGGAAATTTCAAGTTTGTCTGTTGATTTTTTGATTTTTAAGACATCTACTCTTAAGAGTGTTTTGCTTGCTTCAGAAGTCTGCTGTCTCTGACCAAGTACAATTTTCTCATTACCAAATTTTTATTTTGTATGAGCTACGTAAGGAGAAGTTAGATGTTAATACTCTGGTTTTGGCTTAAAGGGTCAAGTATGTACTGTAATAGCAATTTTTTTCCACTCTGATGTAAATAAATAATTGCTTATTTCTTTAAAATTTTAAATTTTTATTGATCTTTGAGACAAATAAACACAGACTATAATTATTTCTTATTTTTAACAATTTATGGAATGTTAAGCCATGTTAATGAATATTAATTTAAAAAAATCTTGTTTGTTTTAGCGAGCAAGCAATGAGTATTTCGACATGATTATTTTCATGACGTTCTTCATAGTGGTATCCGTTGTCTGCTTTATACTGCTACTAAAAGTAAGTCACAAATTGAAATAATTAAGTCCATTTTTTTCTAGTTGTTGGATAATTTAAATTACAATTGTTTAAATACAACTAACATGTTTTCTTTAATCCCTTTTTAGATAAAATGGAAGCAAAAACAAAAAGAGGTGATTATAATAGTCTTAATAAAATTATATAATAGAAAATGTTAAGTAGACAAACATAAGGAATTAATTTGTATATAGTTTACATCAATTTAATCTTTGACTATACATAGCCATAAATGGTTCCTTATAACACTATTTTTTCTAATAAATGCTGCCCTCAAATAAATGCCACACCTGAGAGCCAATATATTACTCAATGGGTGTGGCATTTATTTGGTCATTGAACAAAAGAAAATAATTAGAGTGCAATGCAATAATTACCAGTCTTGTTTATTAATTAAACATTTATCAGCGCAACAAGTTAAGTTTTAAAACTTAACTAACTATAAAGCTTGCTCGTTACAGCCAAACAAAGAACCGTATCTTTTTTTCAATTTTTTGATATTCTAGTTTATATGGTTGGTTATTTAAAAAGTCTTTAAACAGTATTTTAAATATATGCTGCCTTCAAATAAGTGTCGCACCCAAATCATGAAAAATCTAATGAGGGCCACAGCAATTATTTGAGGGAACGTGGTAGTTATGTTTCTAAATAAGAACTGCAGAGCTATGGTTCTTGGTGGGTTATAGCCCCACCAACAATTTTGCAGAGAATATGCTCCATGTAATAAACAGACTTTAGTAATAAGTGATTTATTAAGCATTTTTGTCTTTTGACAGACTATATTAAGAAATGCAAGTACTATATCTGGTGAGATTTGACAAAATTTTATTTGGATTGATAGGAAAAATGCTTTTCTGGCAATGTTAGAAGTTTGGAATTTCAAAATTTTCTGGGACCTCCCCCAGACCTCCCCCCTCCCTCCTAGAAATATAGGTACTAGTGTATGTGCCCTTGCACAAGCTGCGAGCTTAGCCTCACCAATGCAAATTATACTCTGCATTCTCTGATAAACACTTGTTTATTAGTTAGTACTAGTTTTGATAACTGATTTGGTTCATGTTCTTTGTTTTACACTCGCAGTCATCACTAACAAGAATGGCTATGCATGCTATATCAAGAATGGAAACCAGAAAATACTCTTCTCCACAAAATGACAACTCAAACCTCACTGAAGATGCTGGAGAGCTTAGTGACTCTTCAAGTACCGACTCTGTTCAATCCCATTCATCATCAATCAAATGCATCATTTGCCTTGAGAAGTTCCAGGAGGGGCAGGTGTGAAATCGTAATTGTTATAGGTGTTGTAGACTGTCTAGATAACTTTAAAGTACATGTGTAGTGAAAAATAAAGTGGATAGAATTTCTAAATGAGAATAGCAGTGAAATTTTTTTGCAAAAATAATTTATGGTTTTTGAGATATTAACATTAAAAGTTCTCAACTGATGATGTCATCAGTTGTGGTTCCAACAAATTTGCATTTTACATGCTTTTATAAGATCAACAGGACTCAGATTGGCTAAAATTTAAGAATAATTTAAGAACAAGCTGAGGCTTGGGCTCGATGGCTAATTGTTTTGTTAAAGTTCGCTGAGCTTTGACCTTCGACTGAACAATACAGAATGAATAAGAAATGCTTTGCAGTTTGTAATGACTATAAAATTGTTTTGGGAAAATGGCTCAGTGAATTCATCTTTTAACACATATATTGCAACACCTGATTGGCTTAGTTTTCTTTGATTTAAAAACAATTAGAATTAAGAACAATTAAAGAGCAATTTGAGGTTCAAATCACAAAAAAATTAAGAACATTAGGCCTTGGACATATTTACTGGTTCTTATAAAAAAATAGCATGTATTTAAATCTGTTGCCAATTCATAACCTTTTAATAAATTTGTGCCAAACCTTCACTTATGATCTGTCTACCTTGAAAAACACCAGCAGCCCAAGTTTGGCTTAAATACATCCAAAGGATATGGATTGGCAGCATATTTAAGTTTATAACCCATCCAATGATTTTCGTGCAATCTCATTGGATAAAATGCGTCACATGGTACAAAATCGGAAGTAGGTTATCAGCGAATATACCCCTTCCAATTTGATAACCGCCCTGTGATTTTGTCGGCCCATTTAAATTAAAACAACAAACGTTATTTTTCAAATTTTGAACAAGTTTGAATTGATAGACGAGAAAATTAATTGTTTCGCCAAGTCTAACCATGAAGATTTTTAAAAATGCCTGGTTTTAAAGGCAGTGCCAGATAGCGCAAAAAGTCGACAAAATATGATGTAAATGAATGAAGGTAAAAAAGTTGCAAGTACGCTAAACAGTTTCAGTTTCAAAAAGAGACTTAACTAAACATTAGCCTTTCAAGTTTCTAAAGTTCTGTAAAATATCTTTAGCTTAAAACTGAAAGTTTACATTCCATCAATTAGTGTGGAGAAGAGATAAATTTTCATTGCTGCAATTGTACACAAAGTTTTTTCGATGAAAAATTATTGGGAGGGTTATAAAATAAATAAACCCCTTTTGGCTCACTGGTATATCGCAGGATAATGTCCTTGGCTGATAGATTGTCCTCAAAATTTCACAGTTGCCCTCGAAGCTTTGCTTCTTGACCAACTGTTCATTTTTTGGACTATCTATCAGCCGCGGACATTATCATCCAATATACCAGCTGCCGGAAGGGGTTTATTTACTAAACAATTCAAATTTGTCAAACCACTAGTGACTTCATCAGATAAAAAAAATTGTAAAAAGGTTTTAAAGTAAAATTAAAATATCTTAAGGAACCATGAAAGATTTTGACAAAGTTTTTTAATCACTTCACTCAGCAAGGTCTATCCACTGAAGTAATTAAATTTTTCACTTCATATGCATTTATTTTATCAAAGTAACATTTTTGGTTGCTGAGATATTAAGGCTACCAAAGTTGTGACGTCATAACAGGTACTCACAACTGTAAAGATCACAAAACAACTGTTATTACTTGAAATATCAGATCACTGATACTAAAACTTTGCACAACTGATCTGAGTTTGGTGTAAAATCTCCGCGACTATGCTTCCCGCAATGCACCTGCCATCTATAAGTACGAAGAAGTGAATCAAGATGGCGGCCAAACTTTTAAATAAAAAAATCGGGTTTTATCTTGTTCGAAGATTTTTTCTGAAAATCATATTTTCGTTCTTTAGATTTCTCCCAAAATGTCAGCCTTATTCGTTTAGTAGCATTTTAATCTTAGAAAAAACAGTATTTAGATTGTCAAAGTGTTTTAAACATGTACAGTGTCGGTGTTCACTGTTCTCTTCATAATTTTAGTTTTATGTTGTACTTGTTTTTTTTCACTTTGAATTTTAGTTGAAACGTGTACCATGAGATATTATGGGGGATCAATATGTTGGACTATCAGTAACGACTGTTTATAAAGGTTTAAAAATCGTTTTTTTTAAGTAATTGACTATTTACCTCAGAAATGAAGGATCTGAAGGCCGGGCCTTTGTATAATTTCTCACCCACGTTTTTGTTTCTTCAGGATGTGCGTATTGTTCCATGTAGACACGAGTTCCACAAAAGCTGTGTTGATCCATGGCTTCTTTCCAATTATACTTGTCCTCTTTGTATGCTTAACATTGTAGGTGAGTATATTATGCCTCGTGAAATCGTTTGTTTTCGAAACGGACGAAAGTCGCAACTTTACTTTTTTTGAAATTTAGCTTCTCAGCTTGTAGCGTTGTGATTCGAATTATATCAAAACTCATAATTAAGTCCGCAAAACACTTCACCAGTAGAAATTAATCTTTTCTAAACTTGAAACTGCCATGATATTACTTTCAGTGTAAGATTTGCAAACAAAAAGGTGCAGTACTCTTTACTCTACCCCCCTCAGGGCCAGTCTGCAATTTCGACTACACTTAATGTTTATTCGATTAATCTGAAAGAAAAAATCAATTGTCAGTTTGGCTGAATGGCTCTAGAATATTTCTTTTTGCCAAATACAAATTTCGGAAATTATTGAATTTTTTCTTTTAAACTCAATGGTTCTATGTGTATGAACATTCTATTACCGAAATAGTTTTAGTATTAATATAGGGCCGTAAAGAATAAGTAGAATACGGTTATTTTTACTGTCATTACGCACCCTATGAGTAATTTTTTTGGAAATCCTTTGAACTGCCCTGCGATGGGTCAAATAATCACTTGACTGCAGTGCCTACGTCGTAAGGTTTTGCAAGTAAGTTTACACCTGGATTGAAAAGGCACGAATCGTTTTCCCTAGACATGTAGCGAAAAATTAAACACGCTGTTCTATTGTTTATCGGTAATATAACAGAGCTTGATAAACTTTTCAAACCTCATTATTTCATGGCGCTAAACTCGTGTCGAATCCACGAGTCTATTTTGTAGCCATGTTTATCAAGCCGCAAAACAGAGGCCTCTGCAGTTAACATGTATAACTGCAATACAAAGCAATTTTCAAAAGCTCTTTCTCTGAAGGAAAAAAAAAGCTAACAATTCTGACTGTGTTCATACTTACATCCAACAAACGTTTTTTTTCTAGTTCAAAAGAAGTTTTATTTCTGGTGAAGCTCGAGAACTCTAACTTACTAATACGCGAACTCAAATACTTCAGCCACGCCTTCCTTTTTTTCATTCAAATGGTTTGAAAAACTAGATTTTAATAAGTCGTTCTTCCCTTGGTTTCAGAACGTGATAACACAAAAAACAAACGGCGACAACGTGGTTGGTTTGCGACACGTTGCGCAAGATGTCTGTCGAGAAACTCTCTCAGTTCTGTTGGCAGCACAGGAAGTGCAGTGCAAAATATTTTAAGTCCGTCACGGAGTAACTCCATAGAGGAAATAGGAAACAAGGATGAATTGCTCGACCTAGGGACGTCCTTTTTATCCTTATCACAAGATTCAGGAGAAGTTGTGGAGCCTGGCCAAATTTCTAGGAGTGCAAGTGGAAATTCCACGTCAAATTTAAAAGACTTTAAAATAAACGTTGGCTGCCAACGTACATCTAGTGTAAGGAGTCTTTGTTCTAGTATTAACAGTAGGACTTCTATGAACGGTCATTCGTTGGAGCATGCGCAATGCGTGAAGTCCTCGTGTTCGTTAGCAACATTACACAAGGACTATGCACATCAAGTCGTGGTTGTAGCCCCAATCACAGGTACGTATTTGTAAGTCTCATATAAACCATTTTTTATGGTAAAATAATTTCTTCCTTGACCCTATAAAAACAATCTCGATTTAAAACGTGGGCGGACATTTAACTTGACTACAAATACATATACGTTCAAAATATATAGGCCGTTATTACGCTAGCATAGCATAAAAATATATTCATTTATCAGGAAAACGAGCCAAGAGTCAGTTTCAGCACATTGATATTAGTAAAGTTACAAAGCTTCATAAATATTGGCCGCAATTTGACGGAGATATGAAGTTTTGAAAGTGGCTGATTTTCCAATGCCCGTCTCATCTTTCTCTGTAAAACTTTATATCTACATTCTTTTTTGGGGAATGTTTACGAAACTTTGCAATTTTGCTAATACTGATCAATACGCTGAATTTGGTGCTGGCCACAGCTTCTTGGTAGAGCTAATAGATAAATTTAGCAAAGACAACGCGACGGAAACGTGACTTCTGTTTACGTGTGCGCGGACAGCTCGAGGTCTTGAGAAGAAGACGTCACGTTGTGAATGAATGATTAGCCCTAATCTAGGGTTGATTACCGTGACAGCTAATAGGTTTTGTTAGGGTTAATCCTGGGTTAGTGCTAATCGGCCTTTGAACAACTGGGCCTTGAATCACAACGAGACGTACATCGCAACGTCTCAGGTCCTCGAGATGTGCGCGCGTGCGTAAAACAGACGTCACGCTGTCGTTGTGCTGTCTTTGCTAAAGACGTGGCTACACGGTACAACATTGCCTGCAACGTTGCGTGCAACGGGAGAATTTCACCGTGTAGCCACCTTTGAAATCGTTGCACGCAACGTTGCGCGAAGTAGAAACCGATCCTACTCCTGCGACATTGCAGGCAACGGTTTCATCGAGTGGCTACACGAAGGGTTTCAGTTGTACGCAACGTTGCATGCGATTCAAAACCACATATAAACTGCGAGTCAAGTTGTCCCGGCCCTTAAGCCCGGGATTATATATACAGCTATCTTTGCGAAATAACATACACAGTGTAATTTACCTTTCGACACACTCATCCGTAGGCCCGAATTGGGACTCAAACTCTAGACCACTACACCATCGGGTTCTCGAAAGATAATTTACACGGTGTGTGTTTATTTCTCACAGATATCTTTGTTTTATTCTTTCAAATCTTCAAAATCTTGGACTTTGTATATATACAGGGCCGTAGTTATATGATGGACAAAACGTCTTGTGACGAACACAAAAATATCTTGTAGAATACAAATGGGAAAAGTATGTGGAATACAGTAGTTTATCGAACTCCAAAGCGTTGCATGGCTACGATATATTTGTGGTTTTGTTGCTTTGTTTTTCAGCCGATATGGTGGAAGGGTCTCAAGAGGACATAGTATGAGTCTTACAGGCCGCCCCAGTGACCTCAAAATGCAGTGTGTTTGTTAACAGGATCCCCAGCACTCATGCAACGCATACATTTGTAAATAATTAACACTTTGTCTTTGAAATATAAATGCTATTTTGAAACTTTATAAAGTATATTTCTCCCTATCGATCTTATTTAAGAATTATCGAAAACTTGTCAAATAAAAGTGCTTCAGCGTTTTATGCGATTGTGGTTCGTAGTAAATAACTAAGATTCACCTTCACCATCTCGTCATCCCCTCCTACACGCGCGTTCGCAAACACACGCGCGCAAACACTTGCACGCAACGCAAAAGTATCCACGCAGCTGCAATTGATCGTGTAATGAATCGTATCGAGTTTGAGGCGAACCCGTCCTTAGCAGCGCGGCGTGTAGTAAGCATGCTGCGCTTTGAAGCAAAAATTCATGCCCGTTAGTGAACGCGAAGTGTGATGAAATGACAAAATGTACTTTTTTAAAAAATAATTTTACCGCCTGCCATTCGAGCGCGCCGTGTTGCATAAGAAGGCCGTGTTCTGGCGCGTTTAATTTGTCATCGGTGCAAGGTTTGTCTTTGGTTACCCGTGGTGTCTTGCGTTTCTGATTAAGCTCTATATTTTGCATGTTAATTCTTGTCTTGGCTTTGTTTCCTATTTACTCATACGAAGCTAGCAGGTAACCCTCTGATTTTCGTGAATACATTCTTTCTTTGCTTTTTTATTCTTCTAAAAAACATTTTCGGGAATATTGATCAATACGTACCTAAAAAGTCATTGGCCATTCTTTAATATAATTCACATTACTTTCCATCCTTGGATTCATCATCGGGAGATCGACTGGTTGCGAATCCTTAAACGTATTGGCCTCTGACTCGGAACTAGTCTGCAAGGGTTTTTGTTGGACAGTCAAACCTGTTGCATGAGCAACTGATTCACCTTCCGTGGCGGAGAAATGCTCCGTATTATTACATCTGCTTTTTAAAGATTCTATAATTACCTTCTTCAAAGTATTGAAAAATTCAAGGACTAACTTTTTAAAATTTCACTTCCCATCCCAGCATAGTTTAAAGCATTTCCTGTGTGTGCAGTGTTGCTTACTCAACAGAAAACTGCAGATTTTTTACCTAGTTTGCAGAAAAAAATAAGTCTACGTGTCGAAGGTTTGCACGTTTACATGGAACCAGCCGAACCGTACAAATTTTCGCCCGGAAAAATCGAGGTCAATTTTTGTCTGGAGCCGTCAAAAATATTCTTGGTACCGTGTAGACACTTCAATAGGAGAGGTTCGAACTCATTGGAAGCTAGTTCAATATTCATTTCCACATTCGCGAATGTGGAACAGCGGTAGAAGCTAGTTTCACATTCGAACCCAGGTCGTT
>JAOBRD020296892.1:0-21012 GCA_027575215.2 Hydrozoanthus sils | reverse complement strand
CATACCCTCTTATGTACCTTAAGGTAACCCCATACCCTCTTATGTACCTAAAGGTAAACCCATACCCTCTTATGTACCTTATGGTAAACCCATAACCTCTTATGTACCGTAAGGTAAACCCATATCCTCTTATGTACCGTAAGGTAAACCCATACCCTCTTATGTACCTAAAGGTAAACCCATACACTCTTATGTACCTTAAGGTAAACCCATACCCTCTTATGTACCTTAGGGTAAACCCATACCCTCTTATGCACCTTAAGGTAAGCCCATACCCTCTTATGTACCTTAAGGTAAACCCGTACCCTCTTAAGTACCTTAAGGTAAACCCATACCCTCTTATGTACCGTAAGGTAAACCCATATCCTCTTATGTACCGTAAGGTAAACCCATACCCTCTTATGTACCTTAAGGTAAACCCGTACCCTCTTAAGTACCTTAAGGTAAACCCAAAACCTCTTATGTACCTTAGGGTAAACCCATACCCTCTTATGCACCTTAAGGTAAGCCCATACCCTCTTATATACCTTAAGGTAAACCCGTACCCTTTTAAGTATCTTAAGGTAAACCCATACCCTGTTATGTACCTTAAGGTAAACCCATACCCTGTTATGTACCTTAAGGTAAACCCATACCCTTTTATGTACCTAATGGTAAACCCATACCCTCTTATGCACCTTAAGGTAAACCCATACCCTCTTATGTACCTTAAGGAAAATACCAACTTATGTACTTTAAGGTAAAGGTGTGTGTCGCAAAGTGCAGCATGCAACGCTTGTGTCGCAAAGTGCAGCGTGTAAAATGTGTGTCGTAAAGTGGAGCGTGTAACGTGTGTGTTGTAAAGTGCAGCGTGTAACGTGTATGTCGCAAAGTGCAGCATGTAATGTATGTGTCGTAAAGTACAGCGTGTAAAATGTGTGTCGTATAGTGCAGCGTGTAACGTGTGTGTTGTAAAGTGCAGCGTGTAACGTGTGTGCATCTTAAGCGCGACGTAGAAATTATAGCAAAGAAGCCGTGCTGATGTATTTTACTCGTTCTGTATAAAACACTAACACACTGATTTCCGATGAGAACTTTGATATTTGGTTTCGCAAACTATTGACGTTATGGCAATATAAAAACGTTTTTCAGCCATTTTCCCCCAAACAGTAGTTCGCCAATTTGTTTCAAATTACTCATGCACTCAAATTCAGTCCACGACCCCTTGCGGCCTGGGTATTACCTATTGATTATTGACTATGTCGAAAAATCAACCTTTTTTGAAATTGGTGTATACGTTTATTGTAAATAACCAGTATTTCAATAATCAATCTAAACAGAACTTTCCCCTTATCAAAAGACCGAAAAGCCAGATCAATTTGGTCTTCGAACCCTCACTCAACCCCTCCCTTAATTTTAGGTTAGATTAAATGTTCGTATATATTTGAAGTCCCTATCAAGCTTATTTTTTTAAGTTCCAGATGAAAAGCAGAACCTTTAATAATAGTACTTTTCGAAAATAATACCTTTTCTCGCCGTTCCTGTTACATTTTTTATACTTGAAGCATGCAACGATAACGTAGCAGGAGGCATATGACGTAGCACGAGGCATGAAGCAGAGACAATCTTTTTTATCTCAAAAAATTCAATTCTGGCAATACAATAGTCACCTTGTTATAACTTTAATCAATAAATTATTCCCTTGAAATTGTTTGAAATAAAAATTTTATGACATTTTTTAACAGAAGCATATAACTCACTGCTACTACGTCACAGGTTACCAGTCCCCGGCCTGCTCGACCAAAGTTTACATTCCAATCTTTTTTTTATTAAAATGCGTACTTAGACGTGGAAATTTTCTTTGGTTATTCGATTTTTGAGTTCACAGGTGACAACAGTTTTAATCTGGAACTTAAAAAAATAAGTTTGATAGGGACTCTAAATGTTATGGGTTCATACGATTTCCACTAAGCAATTAACAATTATTCGCCGAAGGCGAAATGAATATCTGGTGAATAATAACTCAGGTGATTATGGAGAAAAAATGGCGAACCGAAAAAATAGAAAACGTAGTTGTGTTTTGTGTTTTTAATTCAAATTTCCATGCGTCATTGCACAGAAGCTAGCAGCGTGCGTAGATCACATGATCAATTGAGAAAAGCATTGACGGTTTGTGCTCAAAAACAACAAGCCAAGGTTAGCTATAAGAGATGCAATAAGCGGCCAGTTCAAGCAGAAAAACCAAACACAATTGTTTTCGTTGACATTGAATGTAAATGAGCCATTTGCTCCCGGATTCAGGCCATTGGAGCTAGTTGACAGCATGAGTTTGCTAAATGGTCAATCGCTTGAAGGAACTGTGGATTCTGTGCTAAAACGCGACGAAGCTGCTTTTGTTGTTTTAATTTTTCCTCATTAACAAGCTATTTCAGGTAGGATTTTGGTGTTTTATTGGCTTCACTAAACAGTTGGCTATTGCAGTGAAAATTTCTCAATATATGAGCAGTGTTGACTTGAGATGGCGATCGAGAGCCGCTCGTATTGACAGCAAACTTGTTCTTTTATAAAAAGAAGTTCCGTCTTTTCTCCTAACGGAAACCCAAAACTTCGAGAGGCAATGATTCATTTCATTCACCTCCATACTTTCAAATTCTGTTGTAAATTTGGTTTGTTATTGAAACCATTCTGTCAATAAAGGAAAATCAGTTTATGCAAAATTGTGTTTTGTTATCATTCTTTTTGCTCAATCGCCGCGTGTATTGACATCTAGTAAAACATTTCTACTTCGTTAATTAGTGCAAATCGTCGTAATAATATTGTATAATCTTTGAAAACCGTTGTTCCAAACTTTGTTGCTCATTTGGTGTTTGTGGAAACAGCATTTTTTTTCATTGCGTTAATTTCCTCCTGGGAAACAACGCGAGGCAACCATCTGGTTCACAGACCGGCTATAACCACCTCGCGCGAGGTGATTATAGCCAGGCTATTGCATCAGCCTCCACCAATCAGAGCAGCGGAAACTCAATAATTTTACTAAAGCCTTATATTACTCTTTGGTTTTGGAGAAGATGGGTAGGCATTTTTTAAACTTAGGTTTACTCCGAAAAAAGACTCACCTTAGGGGGTTTGAACGGGTAATCTGGCGGAAAATGGATGTCTAAGAAAAAGATTCCACCCATGTACACTGACTCGGGTGGGCCGTAAATTGTGGCTACCCACTCATATAAGTTGTCTCCCTTCGGGCCAGCACTACAAAATAGAAGTAAACTGTTGGGATCCGTTGACTTGTAAAAGTAGCTTGCAGCTCTTGCATAAAATTGTTATACAAAGACACAAAAGAAGTGAAAATAAAACGGATAATTCTCTGAAACTATTTCTTCAAGTATTTGCTCTTCTTGTAATGTTTCCATAATACACACCGATATGTCAATTGAATTTTTTCTGCTCGTAGCAACGAGAAAAAATACGTCACGGTTGCTAAGCGATGCATTATTCGTAGAGCGTGATACTTGCTACTATCACCGGCGGCTCAAGTTGACGTTTTTATTTCTCTATACTAAGTGAGTTGTATCGCAGTCAACACTACCGTTTCATATTACATATGTTGATTAGTTTCCAATTTAGAAAATCAAACTGGCTAAGTCTGAACTGTAGCTGAGCTCTATAAATGTCTAGGATTTAAAACCAAATTATCTTTTCATGGCAAATAACAAGACCGGTGCAGCAGACTTCAGTTTTCAGGCTAAGCACATTTTTTATATGTAGCGAGACAAACTTGTCACGTGTTCGCCACAGAGCCAAGTACTTCTATTAGAATTCCATAGAGAAGAACAGGAAAAGTTGGACCTGTGAGATGGGGAATAAATTAATTGATGCTAATGACGAGTGTAAAACAATCTTTGGACGTTTTAAGTACCTGCGGTCTGACTGGGGTTTGAACTCATTACGAATCGTATGTACAAACCGCTCAATTAATGCGCCGCTGACGTTTTAATACCTTTTGATTAGTTTTTAACAAAACAAAGTTCAGTTTGCAAAAAGTCTTTTTCGACTCTAAGGAAGCGTCTTTTATCGCCATGATTCTTTGGCCAGTCATCATACCGTATGCTGATGTTGGAACGTCGCAACGAGTTCTTCTTTGCTAAACGGAAGGTGCTTAAATAGTACAACTTAATAAACAACGAGTTCCGTTCAAAGTTTAGCTTGGTCACTGAATTAGCGCTGTTCGCATTGAACAAGATTTAAAGCAAAGAAATAACTGGTAATCGTCGCCAAAAATGAAAAAAACCTGGCCCAACAAATGGTTTTAAAAAAACATAGAATTAGCATTTCAGCGAATGTGTAATAATTTCCTAGAGAAGCATACACCCGGACCCTTTGAAGGGTTGCGCCCTTGCGCCTGGCTCACTTAAATCTACTCTGCCACTTCAATCACTAAGTGCTTCTACTGATCAGCTCTAAATAAGAGATTTGATCGAAGATATGAAATTTCCGTACATGTATACATAATATACACACAATGAAACAAGTCAAAGACATGCCGTTGTTTTTAACAATTAAAGCACTTTTACAGGCCGTAAAAAGAAAAGTGCTAAAAACGGTAGTGACAGCGATCAAGCATTTATAGAGCTCAGCCACAGTTAAGACTTAGCCAGTTTGATTTTCTAAATTGGAAACTAATCAACATATGTAATATGAAACGGCAGCGTTGACTGCGATACAATTCACTGAGTATAGAGAAATAAAAACGCCAACTTGAGCCGCCGGTGGTAGTAGCAAGTATCACGCTCTACGAATAATGCATCGCTTAGCAACCGTGACGTATTTTTTCTCGTTGCTACGAGCAGAAAAATTCAATTGACATATCGGTTTGTATTATGGAAACATTACAAGAAAAGCAAATACAGATGGCGTCAAGATAAATTGCTTATTTTTTTGCTCTTGTTTTTTTTTTCATTGGCTTACGGCTTTTCAATTTTTTAAAATACGGCTGTTGGGGAGTATGGTTAGAAAACTTTAGTTGTACAACAAATCTAAAAGGGATTCGTGTTTTTAAATTTTAAAATAGAACGCATTTTCGCACCTTTCTATATTGAACGAGAAGAGTTCAGCAAATATTTTACAGGAAAGCGGAAAAAAGGGGAACTTCGACTTCAGTAAGTTTGCAAATTTACACCGACTCTATAGCGGACTTTCGTTTTCTGTTAGAAGTGCGTGCAACTCGTGTCCTTCTGTATTGATCTAGGTCAATTCATAGCTACTAATGCTTAGTCATTTCATCCGGAATAAACGGTTAAAAAGCGCTAGACTGGCAGGTGTTGAGTTTGAATAATTCATGCACTAATAACAGAAATCCACCGGAATTAATACTGAACAATGAATGTTTATCATAAGCAGAAATCACTAAATCAGAATTGTGGTTGTTTTGAAAAATATACTTTTGGTTAATGAAATCCCAGTCATTTGGGAGCAGTTTATGTCTTGATACAACTCGATAAAAAGTGCATTAAGTATATCAGTCACAAAACACCTTTCTGCATTCTTGAAAGGATGTTGTGGTTTCGTCACTGCTCGCTGAAAATGTTAGCAAATAATATGTTGTACACGCCAACTTTTCCTTTGATCTTAATAATTCAATTTGTCTTGCGGAAGAACTGTACTCTTCAGACTCTTTTGATATCGTTCCAATTTATACATCAACGACGAAACGGTGAATTTTTTTTTCTAAAGCTGCAGTAGGCCAAACTTTTATTTCACATCTTCTTCCTCTCAGTCCGAATAATTATCCGTCAATCATATAACTATTTATTTAGCGAGTGGTCGTGTCATGTAATGCGTACAAGCAGCAAGTACAAATTCATTTCTAATTAACAATTAGCTGCGAATTTAAGCAATTCAAATTCTTCATTACTTTTCGAAGCGCAAACGACGGCGTTTTTTTACCGAGCACCTTGGGTTTGGGAAAGCCGAAGAGTTTTCGATACCCCCAACGGAGAAGCGCTTTGCAACTGATAAATTCGACGCTGTTCGCCGACGATAGTGGAGCTGAACGCCTAGAAAAGAGTTGTACCATCACTTCAACGCGATTGATGGCCCACGCGAAGTATATTTTCACATAGTTGATACACTGACCTGCAATTTGGTGGCGGTTCCATGGTTATTTCGGCAAGCTCTCTTTGAATTCTGACAAAGTAGTATTAAAAATGTTATTCCTTTAAAAAAAATCAAGCTTTTTAACCTCTATATATTAGATTAAGTTCAACACTAGTTTAAAATATCGTGTCAATATGAGTTCTTTGTAAAGTTACATTTTTAAATGGTAATACGAAGTTAAGGTCGGTCGATAGAGCCGTTTGACATTTCATATCAATCGTTAGTCAAGATACCATATGACCTCGTTGATAATGTGTTATCATAAGGTCTCTCTCTGTTGAGTTCGATCAAGGTACTGACTGAGGAGAAACAGGGACAAAAGACTAAGATTTTTCGTCTCCTGCACCGCATGCAGTCCGGTTTGACCACTTGGTTCAAACAAAACGGATTAACTCGAGAACACTAACCCCAAAACATCAATTACCAACAAATACCATACTCTTTCAACTGTCTAGTGATTTGCGATGTCAAAAACCAAAATAAGTTAGGTTTAAGGGAGAGCGAATGCGGGTGAAATGTATAAGTAGTTATGCAAATGAGGTACTTATCGACTCTGCGTAAGCGCTTCTATCGCACAGAAAGACAGAACGTTCGCTTTCATCCGTTACTGAAAAGAATTCCACTAAAACTTCCAAAACGAAACTTTAGCAAGTAATTAATTAGATTAACGTTACTTTGAGCTGTGATTCGAAAGTATATTGAAACGCAAGCGAGAGAAAGTTAACATGCAAATGAGTTGAAATGGTGGTTTCATTCACGTTTCATTGCGGCTTTCTCTTCAAAATGAAACGAGACATAATCTCCCAAATTTTTCCCGCTTCCTCAAATAAATCAAGCCAAGTAAATCTTTCATAAATGTTTCACATTATGATCTCAGAATTAGATTCCATTCGCAGTCCACAAGCGAAAGCGACGCCGTTGAAGTTAACATGCAAATTAGTTTGTCGTTGAGTCTCAAAGTCTCTCCAGTCAATTTACTCATTTGGATAAACAATTCACTACTACACAGATATAAATATATAAATAACACATACTATCAACTACAACACTTTAGGGGCGTTTAAGACCTTGGCTCAGAGCCTTAAAGGTTTCATTCTTAAGCTACCTTTTAGCGGATGAAGAGAGGGACTTTATCGAGCGAGAAGATTGAGAGGAAGGACGTTGTTCCCTCTTCACCGTGTGACTGACATTCACGACTTGGTCGGTGTTGCTTGACGAAACGGCTTCGCTATTTGTCAAACGAGGACTTGCTGTAGCTTCCCGAGAACTTGCCTGTCTTCCAGACATCTCAACAAATCTAGAATATCAAATGAGATGTGCCCTAGATCACTTGTGCAAATATAGACTCTTCAATCTATAGAGCAGAACACAGAAGTGTTGAAGCTTAGTGGGGTTCAATGAAGACTAAACTTTAGACGCTTTAAGATTTTGGTCTGTCTACTAAAGAAACTATACTTCTTTTCGCCCATAAAACAACAAGTTTTCCACATTTGACTACTTAAACACCACGTACACGCAAAAAATAACACTTATCAGGCGATGAGACTCGCGATACGAAGGAACAAGTTGATCCTAAAGGGATACAAATGTGGCGTTGAATAATGGCGGAAACCAAAAACCAAGAGATTATTTTCTCTAGCCGCCCAACAAACCCAAATAGCTTTCTTTCGTTTAGCAACTTACTGTACCTGTAAATTACAAAAAAAGGCTGAAGTTTGCCTGTCTGTATATTCCCTCCGATCAATTCCGGCCACCTTTTTAAATTGAAGTGAACTCGGCGTGGCTGCCCAGCAATAGAGCTTGCGTGCTGTTCAATCTGCGCATATCAGGATCTTCGCAGCGTGTCGTCGCCACACGTCATAATTAGTAGGTCACATATATATACATACACGGCCACCTTTGTGATTGTACGTTATATGTACTAAAACACCCATGAAAGCATTTCTTTCATTTAGAAGCATGAATAGGGTTCGTTGGAAGTTTTCTTATTTGAAGGTGCAGCTAGGAAACGAGAAGAGACTCACGGCAGTCGAAGAGCCTGCTACAAACCAAGGCTCGGAGTAGCAGGCATAAGTATTGTTTTTTCAAACAACTAGTCACATAAACGCATCATCTCCGACTTATCGGATTAAACGCCCTAAAATTGAATAAAACATACATTTTAAGCAGTCTTTATCAAGCTCTTGAGTCTTGCGAATTTGTTCTTTTTAACTAAAGAGTAAATAAAAATGTTGTATTGCTCAAGCAGTGAATTCAACAGCGTCGGCGATCAATTTCCAGCCTGAGTTATCCTTGCCGGAAAGAAATTAAGCACTTACAAAAATCTGCATCTGGTTGGTCCAAACCATTCTTTTCTTCAAAAATTTCTAGAGAGTTCAATGCAGAATTCGAAAGTAAACCTTAAATGGGGATTTTGTGATATTAGAAACTGCATTAGATGGCATGACGAGCAGGCAGACCATCCAGCGCCGAATTTAGTCATATAAAAGTCTAATTAGTTATCACTGAAAGATCAAAGAGACCTCTCATGTCCAACGTTTGAAACAGGTTTTTGCCTGTTGCAAACTATATTTTAAGAATATTCCTCTTGGGAATATTAAAATAACTTCTTTGGTTGAGCTTACTCGGTAACGACTATCGGTTTCAAATTTTGACCAACTTATTCGCTGGTTTTGAATGACTGCTAAAGGGAAACCACACTGGGAGGGAGATTTCAGTTTTGGAAGACACATATTGAAAAATGTAGAATCGTGAAAAAGCAGTAGTGGAATTAAATGTGGGAATGCTCCCGGAAGGAAAAGTAGTTGTTCAAATTTGTTACTCGGGTTTTTGTCGACTTTTGTCGAAAGTTTCAGCAGCTCTATATAGGTTGATGCTCTGAGTTTGAATTCGAAAACAATGAACTACATCCTCATCAGATGAATCCCGAGAGAAGAAAAGGGATCTTGAAGACGAAACAAACAATTAAGCTCGCGTATGTAAGTTAGTTTTAAGTCACTCTTAGCTTCGTAGTGGGTAATAATTTTACTGAAACAATATTTCAGTGACCAATTCCTTTTTGGCATCGAGTGTCAACCAAAGCAACTCAAGAACGAAACTTAAGTGCAATATTTCGTGCCACCATAATTTCAGGAAGTGTTTGTTTCCGCTCCAAAAAAGACGACTTGCTCTCAAAAGACGAACCTATATATTTAACTGAGGAAGACATTAGATTATATTGCAAACACGTGGAGCGAGGCAAGAGAAGAAACATCTGCACTTCGGCGAGCCCGTTTTGACATGTTGCGGTAACCGAGTAGTGGTGACAGGTTTCTTATTTATATTTGGATCGAGTTACAAATCGTCAATTGGTAATCCCCGTTGAAAGAACAGTTGCACCGAAAGCTTTTCAAGATTATGAGAGTTGTCAATTTCCGAATATTTCAAATGAAATTAATAAAATGCAACAAGGTGCAGCATTGCAGCTGTAAAGACTGTAAACAGTGTTTGTGTAAGAAAAGTGTGTGTATAATTTAATGCGTAATATACGTACATTGAATATGTCGCGCGTTCCGTTTTGCTTTTAATCCATGATCCAGAAAACAGAATTTTTGAAACTGGCATCGGATTTTAAATCTGTCGACAAAATCATTACAAAAATGAAGGAACAGATTATTGGTATTAATGAAATAATTTAGGTACGTTTTAACCCGATATCGGGCCGTAGGCAGACCACCATTTCGCTAGCAGATAGTGCTACTGTAGCTAAAATAGCGATCAAAATATGAAAACCGACCGGAGTTGACTAAAATCAGCAATTAGTTTCGTAATGTTTGTCAGTTTAACTAATTTATCAGAGAAATATACAACGCAAAATTTATGATCAGTGGCAACACTTCCACTTCGAGAATCTGTTGGTGTCAAAGCACTATTAAAGCTCGGCTATAGCTTAAAATCTCTTCGGCATTATATCACTCTCAAATCGAAAGAGCCTCGGCGCTGAAAATATTAATCAATATTCTTCAAGATCGGAGGAATGGTTAAATAATTTTGTTTGTCAGAAATTTCCTTGAATCTAAAAAGCTGAACAATGACATGTACACACGAGCGAAAAATGACTCGCATTTGCAATCTTGAAGACAACAACATTAATATTTAAAAGCCTACAATAATTTGATAAAAAAAGACACCTGATTAACCTAGTTTGGAGATTTAACTTTAAATTCGTTTGCATTCAGTGCAGGCATTACAAAAGATTTCACATGATTACATTTACATTTAATTCAGTGCTTCTAAATTTGTTGTGAAAGAGTTTCTTTCCACATTTGATTACTTAAACACCACGTACACGCAAAAAATAACACTTATCAGGCGATGAGACTCGCGATAACACTTAATTTCCTTAACTACAAGCAGCCTCCAAACAGAGATATCAGAACAATATCATTGGCAGCTCCGACTACAGATATTGTACTGTCTGGAAATATCGACTCCGTTATATATCAGTCGTGAGGTTTGTCGGTTTTGATGAGCTAGCGAAATAACAATCAAATGAGAATTTTTAGCGATTGTTATTGTTTGTAAATATAAATAGTATAAATTTAAAAGAGAGCAAAAAGCAACTTGGCGTTGTTAAGTCTGTTTCTCCGATGATGTACAGAATCAATGCTTTGAAAAACTTGTCAGCCCGGCCGTTGTTCATCCCTGTGTTTATCATTCATATTCACTGATTTAGTGATTTTATAACAACCAACAATGGTTTGGCACCAAGTCAAGATTGTTATATTTCCAAGTTTCTCGTAAGCACATTCTTTTTGGCGCTGATAGTTAATTATTCCTTTAAAAAGCAAAGCTACAAAAAAAAGTGATATTTTAGAAGAAGGAAGAGAAAGAAAAATTAATTCGGTCTAACTTTGTCAAGAAAAATTTACGAGCAACTGTGTCAGTACATCCATATCAGTAAATACGTGTTACTTGAATTAATCATGAGCCGGTTGGGCTGATAACTGCACGGAGCTTTGCTAGGATACGAACAACCGTTCGTCAACAATGCTCCCAAAAGCTCTCAGCAAGACTAAACGGTAGCAGTCCATAGGATATTTCGTATGTATTACGTTATAAAATTAAGCTCTTGGTTCTTCTCAGTGAAGGGTCGGGGATGGGGTAATATTAAAAGTACTCTTAAAACATATCTGTTTGCATGTAAAACCTCTGACACTTGTAACTCATGCTTTACGCGCTTTTTTTAATAATGATTTTATAAGAACAACGAGGCTCAGATTGGCGAAAATTTAAGAACAATTTAAGAAGAAGCTGAGGCTCGGGCTCGATGGCTAATTGTTTTTTAAAGTTCGCTGAGCTTCGACCTTCGACTGAACAATACAGAATGAATAAGAAATGCTTCCCAATTTATTTTTTAACACATGTATTGCAACACCTGTTTGGCTTAGTGTTTCTTCGATTTAAAAACATATAGAAACTGAAGAACAATTTTACTGGACAAATTTACTGGTTCTTATAAAAAAAAGCGTGTACCAACCCGTTGGTGAATGAAACAGATTACGTAATTTCTACCAAATAAACAGCTTAAAAGTCCTTCAAATAAAGCTTTCAAGGAATTCTACGAAAAGGCCCAAACAAAGCTAAGGCGTTTAATGGCTTTCTCCAGACTTTTCATGTCTCACCAGGGACCAACAGTTAGACAGTCTATCGGCTTCTGCCTAAAGTCTATCATTCCCTAGTAGACATATATTTTTATCCAGCTATATATCAGTGACTAGTCGGCAAGGTATTTCAACAGCGTTAAAAAACAAATCGGGGTGGATTTTTGACTTTTTAGTTTGTAAAAATTCCCCGCTGGCGGTGGTCAGTATCTTTTTTCCATTATGAATAGGGCGCCAACGCCGATTACGGAGGCAGAAGACAGTTGTGAATACAATAGCTGCTCGGTGGAATGCACCGTACGGATCACCTGCCCGCCGTCAACTTGAAATTTACAACGCGAAAAGCTCAGTTTTGAAGCTTTACGACTACGAGAACGACCTAAAGAAAGCTTTGTCACTCTTCATTTACCTTAAGAAAATTACCTTCATATTTTTGTATTCACAAGGCGTATGTTGAACAAAAGAGAAAGCCGGCAATCAAAGAGGGCAAGCAAGAAATGTGTTTTCTGCTGTTGCCTTCGTCAGTGTTGTCATCCCCGTTGTTAAAGATCTCTAATAGGGAGTTTATTAAAGATACGTCATCGACGACGATTACCGTTACAAAAAAAATCCACTCTTCTTGCTCGCCCTTGTCGACCGCGTATGACTAGTTTGCTTTCTCTTCTGTCCGAGTTACGCTTTGTAAATACAAAAAGATGAAAGTGATTTTTTTAAAGATAAAAGGTGATTAACAAAATTTTCAAAACTGAGCTCTTCACTTTGTAATTTTCAAGTCGACGACGTGCAGGTGACCTGCACGGTGCATTCCAACGTGCAGCTATTGTATTCACAATTGTTTCCTGACGTTTTCGTCGGCGTTGGCGAACTCGTCTCTCAAACTCACTTATGATTCGTGGTAACGAAAGGCGTTCTCAATCATCTTTAAACAATCAGTTGGTTAAACAAAAGTCGCACTTCACATGTGCCGAACTTGACACCGAATGTGAAGTGGGTCAGTTAAACTAGGCCTTTCCCTTTGCAGGCTTTATTTCTTGAGTTATGAACCGCTGAAGTTTTTGTGACGTGATAAAAAGGTCCTAAATCATTTGAAACTTGAGTTCTCTATGAATTGGCCTTTTCACATTTAACTGCACAATAACGTATAGCTAAACAAAAATTAACTGCAGTGCACGTGAGGTCCTTAAGTCGCCTTAAATCGCACTAAGTCGCAATCATTTTTCTCCCCATTTTTCCTTAAATCGCCTTAAGTTGCATTAAGTCGCTCTAAATCGCGGCGACTTAAGGACCCGAAGTTGGCCTCACGCGCACATCCTTAGGGCTTGTTCGTTAGGCTTATTCCAACTATTCCGGATTTTGAAATTTATTCCAGATTGTCAGGGTGACGAAACACCTACTTCGAGTTTATAATTCGAAAGAGTTTTATCACTAACAATTTTTTATTCCTAACTTCGCAGGAAAAACAGCCACACGAATCGGACAAATTATTTATTCCATGTATTCCTATTCCGGAATAGTTTCCTTTCAGCCTGGTTAATTCACACTTGTGAGATAAGCACAAGCACAGGCATAGAAAAATCCAAGTGTGAACATGCGTGAAATAACCACAAGAACAAGCACAAGAAAAAGAAACATCTTTCTCTTGTGCTTATGCTTATGTCGTCTGTTTCACCAGTGTGAACATCCGTGAAATAAGCATAAACATAATAATATCATCACCAGTCCACTTTGCGCACGTTTATTTTTTATTTTCTTGTGCTTATTTCACGTGTGTGAACATCGGTTCCTTATGCTTGTGCATGTGCTTGTGCTTATCTCACAAGTGTGAACCAGACTTTAGTCTCGAATTGAAGTAAAATGTTCACAAATTCCAGCGAGAAGAGGTGTTATTCAGTGCAGTGACAGTGTATTGTTTCATTTTAAAACTCAGTTCCCCGACACTCTCCAGATGATAACATGTCGTCATCGGTATAGATAAACCGTTCTCGGGAACAGAAAGCCAACATACCTAATGAGATAATTAAGAAAACCAAACAAAACCCGGCCCTCTACAACTATCTGTGTTTATTCGCGCCATAAGCATAACATACATATCTCAGTTCATACCCTATATAAACATAACTTTTACAAAATATACAAATATAATTATATAGTCCATATATAATAGAAATAATTTCACGTCGCGTATTTCTTTGTCCATTCTACGGCAATTCTATCGTGCTCTTCGCGGTTCTGGATGTACTGAGTCGCAATGCTTCCCACTAAAGGATCCGCTGACGGGAAAAAGTTGTTACAAAATAAAAGTTAAACGAAAAAATTTTATGAAACAACACAATCAATTTACGAAGCTTTTATCTATAAGGAAGGCACTTGAGAACGACAAAGATCGAGAGACAAACATATTTATGTACAAGTGAAGAAGGTTGACAAATAAATATATTTCTTTTTTCATCAAAACACGCAAGTTTGAGTTAAGGCTGCATGTGCACGCTAAATCAAACTGAATGATAATTTGGTGATTTCAGCCACAAAACGTTCTTTAAATCAAATAGTATTGAATAACCAGTTTACGTGTTACAACATCTATAAGAGATGTGTGGACACTGAGATTTAGTTCTCTCTCAAACCGTGGGCAAGATATGAAATGGAGACTCGACGCCAAAAAGCCAACTGTTTCAAAATTACTGTTATCTGAGCACAAGCTGTTGTGTAAAATGTTACTATTAATACTATTATTATTATATCAATATCATTAACACTTTAAGATCATTATTTCTAATTCTTTAGGAGGGTGCTTTATCACCTAGGCATCGTAGTGCTAAACAGATGAGAGTCTTTGACTTTCTCTGGACAGGACACTAATCCATTGTAGGTTAACCCCCTGCAGAACCGGTACTCATTTTATATACAGCTGAGACGACTGGAACAATTAGGGTAAAGTGTCTTAGGGCCTCGAGTCTGGAGCAAGTTGTCCCGGCAAGATGAGATGGGAACTCGGCAAGCCGGGATAGCCCGCCTACATGTAAACGAAAAGGCAAAATACAATAGAGACGGGAAACCCGGCACAATTCGCTCAATGTAAAGAGGCCCTCACTCAAGGACACAACTCAGTGGTCTGAACGGGGTTCGAACTGGCGATCCTAGGATTACGAGTTAAACACGCTAACCTCTCGGCCAAAGTGCCGCCGAAACTAATACTAATACTATCATTATGACTCTTGTTTTTATCATCATTGTTAATATAATCATCATCACAAATCATCATTACTTTACCTGGGTTACAGTCTGTTAACAAAGAGCAGATCGAGAGAAGAACTTTTGAAATTGTCAGTGCTGGACTCCAGTTGTCTTTCAGAATGTCCAAACAAAGAACGCCCTGAATACGAAAAAAATAAAAGATAACTAAATTGGAATAAAACCTCTGAAGCTGATAAACAAACAAACGTTATTACATAAGCGCCGCCTGACTAGTGCCAGTCTGCCGTACGGGAGGATCAGGTTCGATTTAAAAAAAAAAACTGAGGAGAAGGTGCTGCATTTGCTTCAACATATGCAGAAGGTTAGACCTTCGTGTCTTCTCGGATAAGGACGTTAAACCGTAGGTCTCGGGTGGCAGATCTCAAAGGGGACCTATTGCCTGCCTGACTCCTATAGTCAAAAATGTTATAAAACAATAGGTTTTTCATAAGCATATGTACAAAAAAGGTATAAATGAAATTTTGTTGTTGTTTATGGCAACAAGCTGAGTCTCAGCAGTTGTTTCGTAATCACATCAAATGTTTTAGCGGAAGCCATTAGGACGACGGGTCGACCGGGCTTCAGGCGGAAAGCGAATAAACGCGGTCAAAATTTTACATACCTGACTGTTTATATTGCAATGATAAATCCGTGTACGAAATGTCACCTTTTAAACAATAAATCATTGAATGCTGGTTAATGAGTTACAGATTTAAGACAAGATATAAGAGAGCAGAGATAGCTCAAGCCTACAACTTGACAAACATAAGAAAAGGAAACTCGACGTTTTATTCTAATCGGGGTAATTGATTCAAATCTAGCCTTGTTTTGAGAAGTATTTTGTTGATCACTTCTAAATATAATTTTCAGAAATAACCTTATCATTAAATTTAAACCATAAACGTTAACCAAACAGACGGTGAAACATAATATAACTACTTTTCGAATTTCATGTTTAAAATACAAACCGGAAAATGCGACAAATGTTTTTGTTTAGTTTACTAATTACGGCCTTGTCTTGCAACTCAAATTTCAAACTGACCATCGAAAATTTTCTTTGTAGTAGTATACTTCATTAGCATGTTTGACGAAGTGAACTAAAAACAAACCGTAAAAAGCTTTCATGTTAATGAGTGTGTAGAATTTGCGTGGCTGAAAGAGCAGAAAATATAGCAGAAATGATCATTTCTCAAAAATGTATTATTCGTGCCAAATGCGACCGCTAGCGCTATAACTATAAGATCTTTGTGTCCTGTCACGAACAATGAAAAGATAGATTTTCGTTGTATTATTTGCGGTTTTAATATGAAAAACACTATTTATTTGTTCTTATAATAGCCGCCCTTGGGGCTTGCAATCTCATTAAAAATTCAAAAACCATTTATACTCGAACAAAACGCAAGATTTGGTCACGCTGTTTATAAACTTGAGATCCTCTCCTCAATAGAATCGGATTAAGCAAAACTTGTTTAAATGTCGGGAACAAAAAGATTTCGATGAGACGAGCAATTTAACCTGTTATGTCTTTCTCCCTTTCTCGAATAGAGTTTTACCATATAAAGCTAAAAGAGATGACTTTAATATGGCGATCACTCGGAAGCGTGAGAAAATACCGGCGTTCAGTTCGAATAAATTGCAATGTTCTTCGAACTGGCAGTGACCCAGAACTGGCTTGAGTGCCTTTGATCAAATATAAGCAAAAGCAATTACAAATTTTACAGCACAAATCGTTCAAGAATGCAATATGTTGAGTATTAATCAAAACATCAATTAAGATTTTTAAGGTATTTTAACGATTTGTTTTTAAAATAAAAATGAGCTAAAGCAATCAGTTTAATAAATATGACAGATCGTCTCTTTGAATGTTGTCGTACTTCACTTATGGTTGTTAAAATTTCTTGTGTAAACTAATCGGTTACTGTTTTGGGAGCGACTTGAAAATAGTTTCCCAACCGAGAGCTACGAGAGAATCGACCGATAAAACAGTTTGCAAGGATAAACTCCAAACGGAGCTTTGCACTATCTCCTCTTTAACTGTTGTTGTCCATGAATATCTTACAAAAACACTGAATTTTCAAACGAATTTTTAACTTTGCTTAACAAATCTTTTAGCGTGACACGCGAAGGGCTCTAGTAGTATATGCACCTCACACTGACATAGTGTCAGTGACAGTTCAAATCAGAATAATTTAAATATAAAAGTAAAATTGAAAGGATTTATCTTTTCAGTCCCGGATTCCTGTAGCGTTATAAAGGAATACAAAATGTTGAGGTTTCGCAGAAATGTATCGGACATAAAACTTCAAAGGAATAGTAAACCTTAACACGGATTTAATGCAGTCACCCAAGATTGGGTTTGTAACTGGCCAAACCGAGTGCGCAAATTTATTTTTTTATAACTTTTCAAAAAAATTATCTGATGACTAATATCAACTCGGAGTGGTGTGTATACCTTGGCTGGTTGCCGGGAGTTTTAGAATTGACCACACCAGTGCGGTTGAACTAATTAATTTTGGCTCTGATATTTTCCCGTTAAAACACATGTACAATATCTGCACTACAGCTTGTACTGAGAACAACATAAAAAGCTGCAGAAAATGTTTTACCTGCTGTTTTACCAAGGAGGATACTGAAACCAAACTCCAAAGAAACACAAGGCTACGTTTCCACACGAAGAAGCACCGGTGAGTACTTTATTACTTACCTTAGGTGGCTTAAAAGGGTAATCATTTGGGAAATGGATATCGAGAAAAAATAACCCTCCTTCATATACAGAACCCGGTGGACCGAGAATTGTCGAGTGCCACTCGTACAAGTTGTCACCCTTCGGACCAGCGCTGCAAAAGAAGGAAAAAAATACAACTTAGTCACATAACTAAGAACAAAAAATAAAACGTTGAAACTAAATTCTCATTTACAGTCAAACCTCTCTTAGACGGACACCTTCGGGACTGGCCTTAACTGACTGTCCGTCTTAGAGGGGTGTCCATCTTAATAGAGACTTAAAATACAGTAAACGATTGCATGGGAAAACGCCAGGGGCCAAGATTTGGTGTCCGTCTTATAGAGGTATCCTTCTTATCTGGGTGTCCATGTATATCAAGTCTTGATGTCCGGTATTTAGAAATGACACTCTGATTTGAAAACAAGTGTAGGTTGTACGCTGAACATTGAAATGCGCCGAGCTGCTCGCCTGACAGGGAAAACATATGTATCTGCTTGTTCAGCTCATGTATGCGAACATGACGAGTTAAACTTAAAGGCAAAATGCTCTGTAATATCCAGGCATACAGGGCCAGTTTGTATCGACTACCTTCTAATTCCTTCGATTAACATTGCTTTATCTTGTGCGCATTCAAAGAGATTGCAATTAACTCGGCATTAAAAAGGAAATTTTCGTCTAAGAAACAAGCATCAAAGATAAGACTTAATCCAGGGGGAAATTTGTGTGTTTTGAGGGTAACACAGTGTGAAGAGAGACCTTAGAAGCAGGTGATTTTCGAATTTTCACTCGCGCTCGTAATATAGTTCCTGATTTGCATAAATCAACACTTTAACAACTTCAACAAGTCGCGGCTGTCATCGCGTATATAAAACTTTACCATCACTGCGGAAAATATGTTGTCGGCAAAATTGTGCTTTGTCACGGCTCAAAGTGTAGAAAATTCGCTTAGAATGTTTAGCGAAACGTTTTCATTCTCGAAAGCCTGAACAAAATAGTTTTGGAATCAGAACAAAGAATCAGAACGCTGTGAATGCCCACGTGGCTAGTATTAAATGTCCTTATCACTTCAGAATAATTGAATGCAATACAGGCAACAGGGACACTGGTATAGAATTAAGGAAGTAATCAGTCATCAACAGACTTTCGCCTCATCAACGAGCCAGAAATAGTTTGATTCGGAAAAAAAGTAGGGTTTAAAGCTTAACAGCACGACTTATCGGGAAGACAAAAGCCGCAAGCCATTGTTTTACAAACAAGACTAATGTTAGGACAGAAGCCACAATCTAACTGAGATAAAATTACCTGCAATTTGGAGGAGGCTCCACAGTTATTTCCGCTAGTTCTCGCTGAATCCTAAATAAAACCCACAAGAAAACATTGTAAAATGAAGGTTTCAACTTCTGTATTCAATACTGTTGAATAGCCTGGAGCCAAAGACAAACAAGCCTGTGTGATTAGCGAGTCAGTTAAACATCAAGCATGGGAAAAATTTCGGCTCGCAAACAGGCAAGTTTGTAGTTCAAAATCTACCAAATGGTTCTTTAACAAACAGGCTAAATACTGAACTGAAACAAAAGGGAATTTCTCTGCTCAGTTTTGTTAACGAACAGGCGAAAGTTAAAATGCAAATGAGCTACGAGTTAGGGCGTCGCGTGAGATTTGTCACTACTCAGGCACTCATCGGTCTCAAGCACAATAGACTGTTCTTGCTCTGGAGGAAAATTGACTTGGTTCTTTCCTCTGAGGTTTATGATATATTTCAATTATATAACCAGGAAGCAAAAGGGATAGTTTCACCGCGTATGCTACCTTTTAGCTGATGAAGAGAGCCCTTTGGGAGTCCGGTTTCCGGGGCCAAGGACTCTCTGTTCCCTCTTTGAAAGGCTAGAGTGGCGGTCACCGTCTCTGTCTACGGTAGCCATACGCCGACGCTGGTAAGTCAGTTTGGTTCAGTGATATGCCAGACTGTTCTTCACAAACACAACCTTGAGTACAGCTTGACCTATTAGGAATAATTATCAAATGTTAATAGCTAGCGAGAGAAGAACAATTATGGACCATGCCAAGTGTTCTCGCCAGCGACTTTACCACCTAGCAGCAGTTTACTTAGCCTGAACATTTCTAGACAAGTTTAACAGTAAAAATGTATAGCCTTAAAAAGTCCCATCCAAATAGAGAAAACTCAAACAGAAAGAGAGTAAATATTAGTGCAAAGAGATTGCCACAGTAACAAAAATTGGCTTGTCTGCCAAGTGTGACCCACACTTGGCAAGAAAATGGCGGCTTTAAGCAATCTGGACTTGCTTTCTATTTCATTCTAGCATTCTGCTAGTTTTGACTATGTACCCGCCATTTTCCCTTCTATATGTTCAGTACAAGATAAGGAATGATACTGGGATGTGGTTCTGTGATTTTCGTTCGAAGCAAACCCAAATGAAGGGTTTAAAGATAACCTCTAAACCTACCTGAATTGCCGACTTCACTCCACGGCCTGGTGTCCGCCTGCGCGAATTCTGTCAAGTCCGCATGTCAACAACACGTCACCAATTAATAAATGACGTATAGAGAAAACACTAATTCGACGGTGGAGATAATCAAACGCAGATGACCAATGATAGACCTGGAATTCATGGTCATTGAATGGTTAAGTGGATCGGGTGTCAGAAAACAGCTGCTTTGACTTCCCCTGGGAATCAAACATTGAAACGATATATCAGGAGATGGAAAACGGATTATCTTACTCAACTCAGCTCAACTTAAGCGGCACCAGTTGGGGCCGGGGAAACTCTCCTTCTAAAGAAGGTTTCCGAAGAGTTTCTGTTTCGGAAAGGAACTTCTTTCCTCTTTAAAGAAAGCTGAGGTTAAGAACGATTCAGTTATCCTATCGTCATCAGCCTTTTTTTGTAATTGAAAAGGTGCTTTTACCTTTAATACTGAAGATTTTTATTTTGTGCCATAAGAATATAAGTTTAAGTCTACACTTTCACCTATACTAGAGAATTAAGAAATAGGACTTCCGGCTTTATCAGCTTTCGAAACTCCGTTTGAATAAATATTCACTTAATATATATAATGAAACAAAATTAAAGGCTATAATTTGTTCAGAGATGCATTTATTAGAGTTGGCTCAACCGTTAATGGAGAACTTGACTGAAGCTTCACCGAGGAAACCTACTTTGATTAAAACCAAAAAGAAAGATAAGTCAGGCAAGTAAAATTCCAATTCCTTCAAAGACTGTACTTCATAAAGGACTTTGTAAGAGTCGTGCAATAATTTGT
>JAOBRD020296790.1:0-22309 GCA_027575215.2 Hydrozoanthus sils | reverse complement strand
CCCCCTCCCCCCCTCTCCTATGGTTTCTTAGAGAGGTTACGATAAATTGAAAAACCTTATCTATATAGAAGTTTAACTATAGTCTAATCTTATTTTGGTTTATAGATCAACCGAAACTTGCCAGTTCAGTTAAGGTGTTTCATTCATGTTGGACACCGGAGCGTCACATACAAGATGTTCTCAAAACATACTTTGACGATGAATTTGTCGACAACTTTGTCTTTGTAGAACACGATTCAACAAACAGAGGGAGGAGTGCTGAAGGCAGCCAAAAAGTATCTTATAAAGCACTTGTCTTTTTAATGGAAACTTGGTCATGGAATTAGACTCTCCAGCATTGAAACTTCAGAGAAATTCAAACCTTGTGAACCCTACAATTTGTAATGCCGACTTCTTATAAACTTTCGTTGGTCAGCCATTGCTTGAATAGGGTAGAGAATATGGAGACCATGTTTGTTATTATCTTCTTTGAATTAACATCCAAATGTACTACATTGGTAAAAAGTTTTGTTACAAGAGATGAAGTTGTTACACAACACTTGGTTGATTGTTCAGTTTTTGTCTCCGAATTTCGGGTACAAGAGATAAAGTTGTCACGCAATATTTGGTTGATTTTAACAATCATAGTTCAACTCTTGTCTCCGAACCTCGGGTACAAGAGATAAAGTTGCTACGCAACATTTGGTTAATTTTCACATTCCTAGTCCGACTCTAATCTCCGAATTTCGGGTACAAGAGATGAAGTTGCTTCGCTACATTTAGTTATGTTTTACATTCCGAGTTCAATTCTTGTCTCCGAATTTCGAGTACAAGAGATGAAGTTGTTACGCAATATTTGGTTGATTTTAACATTCATAGTTCAACTCTTGTCTCCGAATTTTGGGTACAAGAGATGAAGTTGCTTCGCAACATTTGGTTAATTTTCACATTCCGAGTTCAACTCTTGTCTCCGAATTTCGGGTACAAGAGATGATGTTGTTACGCAACATTTGGTTAGTTTTCACACTCCGAGTCTACTCTTGTCTCCGAATTTCGAGTACAAGAGATGAAGTTGTTACGCAATATTTGGTTGATTTTAACATTCCGAGTTCAACTCTTGTCTCCGAATTTCGGGTACAAGAGATGAAGTTGCAATGCAATATTTGTTTGATTTTCAAATTCTTGCGGAGAAAATTTGATGTTCCGCACAAAATGAGTAATTTTGGAAAAAGGAAAATGGATTTCACATTTCTTTAATAAAAATTGCTTACGAAAAAAATGTTCCGCAGTGCTTTGTTTTTTTTAGTTGTCGATATTTTGTGGTCCACAGAAATCCGCCTTCCTTTTCAGCGAAAGAAACCCATGTTTTCCACAAGAAAAGGCAAAAAATGACAATCAAAACAGCACCGATTTAGTTACAAAGAAAAAGTTTAATTTTTTGCGGAATCATTGCATAGTTGTTAAAAAAGTACAAATTGAGTGGAATTGACGATCAAAACATTAAAAAAGCCCAATTTCTGCGGAATTTCCTAAATGAGAAAAAAATGATTTTAATTGAGACAACGTAACTGAATAATTTTTGAACCAGCAGTTTTTTAACTGACACAATCAATGAATGCTAGTAATTTTCACCATTTTACATTTAGGAAAGCTTAGTAAGCTTAAGTTCTGTTAATGAACAATAAAAATATGTCGCAAGACAAATAAAATTATTTAATTACGAAGTGCGTAGCTGTTGCTATAATTTAAGTTGATCTGTCTAGCAAATATAAACGAAGCTCAGGTGAATCGCTTTTTTTCTACGATCCATGGTGTTTTTATACGATTTGCAATTCACGAATTGAAAATTGCATTTCGCAGAGTTTTTAATAGGTTTGCGATCCACTATAAGTCGTGGATCGTACAATCTAATTGTGACGCCGATATTTACACCAGCTCCGCGTACGTAGTCTGCAGTAAATTAAAATACTGAGTAAGCTTGTGATGAAGATCGTTATTTTAAAGAAGGAAGAATAAAAGATTGTTGATATTTACTGTTAGCCTGCTAGTTTTTAAAATATTAAAGAGGCTTGAGTTTTAACCCTGAGGGTCACCGGCATGGCAGCATAGGTTTTGTAATTTTAGGTTAGTTAGCAGACAAAATCAACAAAAGCATTCACTAAAGTTTACTTTTCACCGCCAAAACCGTGGTATCGCGATGATCCAAAAGGTGTTCAAACTAACAACTTCCGTAGGGCTTAAATTCTGATGTACATATATTTTGGTGGGCAGCACAGAATCAATACGGTTTTGGCTGTAACATATTTAAAACATTCATCTGAAGATTACTCGAGCTTCGCTAGTGTAAACGGGGTCTTTGACGACTTTCCTGCTTTTACTAAGACCCTAAAAGCTTGAGGTATTGTCAACAAACGTTTGTCGTAAGATTCGAGAAGCCGTGTTTTAAAACTTTTGCCGCGATGTTCACAAAATCAATTGCCGTAACACTTGCAGCTCACCGTATCGACGAGCTTGTGCAATAATAGAAAGAATTCTATCAAACATAACTGTCAACAAGTGGTTGTTAGAACAGCCTGAACCCGGGCTTTCCTTTTTACACGAAGTTTTAGTGTAGGCGAGGCAAGCTTCTGCAGTCAATACTCGCATCTTTATTTCGCTTCGTCACAGCACCTGTTATCCTACCTACGTTTCGATTATGCCCATCGCCCCTTCTTATCTAAAACACCCTTTCATATCCCCCACCATAATTTATGTTGGCAAAATAGCACCCATTCGATAAAAATGATAAGGATGACCGCCAAAAATTAAACTACCAACCGTGATCCATGCATGGACAGTAAAAATACATATGTAGCACAAAATACATCCCTCCCTCCTGTTTCTTTAGTGTTTATAAATACATGTTTCAAGCTTGTACAAAGTTTTGTGAGCATACTTTTCAGGTCGAATCAAAATCCACCAGTCGAATAGTACATGTATCATGAATCCAAATTTCTCTTCTCAACAAGCTAACCATAGCAGGCAAGTCTGTCAGTAATAGGAATGTTTCCCTGGTTAGTCCTGATAAGTGCTATGTACAAATGATTGCCAATATTCATGATCTCAAGATCTAACGAAGAGGAAACACACTTCTTGGAGTTATAGATCAGAGCTGACAACGATATTGCAACGCACTGCCTTCCAGCATCTCTCACACCAAATATTTCTGTATTACCCTGACTTTATGGAGCAGCAATTGTTGTTGGATGCACCACTTACGGGCCTGGATTTAATTCCACATTTTCTGAAAGCAGTAACTAGCTCGTAATAAATTGTTCTCCGACTCTCATCAGAGCTGTTACTCCTGTTAATCTTTTGTTTGTCCTGTCCGGAAAACAAACAATGCCTTGAATGGTACTTCTGGAACTTATTTCTTCCAATACGACCATAACAAATGTTGTAGAGCAATGAAACGTACATAATAATTGATGTGGGATGACTTCGGGAAATTCATCGAAATTGCTCATCGAACTAATCGTCTTGATTTCAGTGATTTAGTGCTCTTTCTAAACACACGAGTAAGTACTTTTTGCGGTAATCTACTTGGTTCTCGACAACGAAGTTTCTGTCGACGAGCTCGAGTCGGATATTTTTGATTTAATTTCTTTCCTGCTACATCAGCCTTAAACTTATCACAACGTATAAACCGACATCCAACTTACAATATAGAAAGTACACCACCCATGACTAACACTGTATCTTTCACTATTAAATAGAATGCTCGAGTTCAAACTCAAAATTTATGGTAAATTATACGATTGCTTACCTCAGACAAAAAAATGAACTTGATTATACTTCGATCTGCTTCGAGCTTCAACGTCAACAAGTGCGCGTCTCTGAAGATTTATATCCTGTTTCTCTTCTTCGCGTTTGTTGACGTTGTCAGGGATTCCTCTCAGCAAAGTTTTTTGCTTCGAGTCAGTAATGGCAGTCTGTATCAAGCTTCATGGGATTTCATAGGACTTCGATAGGATGTTTCACAAAAGCAAGACAAGCGGAGGACCTCTCGAAAAAAGCCCCCGGTTCTGACAATAATTTTGGTGTGGTCGCTGCTCATCGATCATCACTGTAACTCTGTGTGCAACGAGGGCAATCGTAAACAGCTAAATGTTTTACTGCAAACTCCGATCCGACTTCAGTGGAATGTAACCCAGTCTCACACGCATGCGCTGCAACGCATAAGCTTTGTAACCGAGCAAAGTTTAGGAAATTCGGAACACAAAAGATAAAATTGACGAAAAAATAATAATATAAAAACAGGCGCGAAATCTTAACTCGGGCGCCTTCCGGCCCTGCGTAATAAACGCAGTCTCTCAGGATATCAACATCAAACACACGTACTGTACGCGCGGGACTGATTTTATTTCGGGAATTCGATATCCAGAAAGTAATCGATAATTTCAATCTATATATATGGGTGAACATACAAACTATTTATACGGGATGTTTCAAGCTTTCGCCGACGTTTATATATATAAGATGTTTCAAGTTTCCGTCGTATATATACAGGGATTTCAACACTATATATCGAGATTTGAACATATATTCGTGAAAGATCCTATATATTTTTGTTTTAGACTTTTGTCATGCTTGGCGTTCCATACAAGACACCTATACTGTACACGATTGTATTTATAAAGAACAAACTTGTCACGACAAGATCTGAATTCTTTCATATTCATTTTCTGGGAAGTAACGCATTCCTCGTTTCTAATACATCACACAAGAATACAAAATGTAGCAATACGGCGGACATAAAAACGGCACTACTTGCTCTTTCGGTTTGACATGGCACCCAAGGTTCTTGTTGTTCTTGAGTTTCAATAAGCGACTGAGAGTAAGTCAGGTTTCTTGTAATCATCTGTATCAAAGCTTTCCGCGTAAATGTTCTTAGTCAAGTTAATTTTAGGGTTAGTTTCTGCAACATGTGCGTAGATTGCACCGGAAGCAAAAACTCGAGATTGCGCAAATGCGCTTGAACTGACTTTTTGGAAAGTTCTGAGTTGCATTTTAATACTCGGGCTCTTCCATACGAAGCCCGATTTACTTCCGTAATTGTTCTAATTTAAGTGCCAGAAAAAAATAATTTCAGATTTTATTGGTTCTAAAATTGGGTTACGAAAAAAATATTTTGTCCTTCCAGTGCTTAAATTAGAGGGGTGCTTAACAATTGGGGGAAAAAATTAAAATGTTTTTACCTTTAACAAGATTGCGCTACTCAAAAAGAAGCGATTCGCGCGGCTCCAGAGACACTTGCTTAACTATTGCAAAAGAGGTTATTTTGCCGACTTTCCTGACTAAGTAAGAACACAAGAGTGAAAACAAAATCATACTTTTTTATTTTTGTCATATCCAAACTGACATGCTACTGCCATTAAAAATTATGTGATAGTACTTAATTGTTAACGTTTTGAATACAATAATTTTCCACTCTCAAAAAGCGGAAGTTTAAAGTATCAAAGATGACCTTTAAGCGTAGGGACTAGAGGTTACATTCCGATACGGTTTATTTGTTTTCTCCAAATCTGGTCAGTGATCGTTATGAGAGCTATATCTATTCTCGTTTTTTTAAGTTTCTTACCTAAAGCGTTCAAATCACGACAAATGATAACATAACTATTCAAATTGTTAAAGAAGAACGTGCTCTGAAATCTATATTCCACTTGGGTGGTTGTCGGCGTGCCTAAGAGAATGCTTCGCGTCAGTAAGGTGCCGCTGTTTTCACTAACTACTGTTATAGCTGCTCGTTTTGAATTTTCAAAACAAGATTCCAGAAGGTAAAACTTGAGATATCCAAAGTAGTTACGGGAATAATTCGATTTAAAATTTTTAAATGCAAAACGATTAAAAATTTCCTCTAAAGACTTGGCGCCAGAAAAAAATAATTATTTTTTCGTGTGGCGCTTAAATTGGGGGAAAACACAAAACTATTAGCCGTTTTCACATTAGAGGACGGTCAAGTCATCCAGACGAACAAGTCGTCTCAGCCGAACGAATCATCTGAGTGTGAAAACGGAACGAACACAATTTTGGAAGAACAATGCGTCTGAGTTTGTCCGTCTGTTTGTTCGTCTCTTCAGACGATTTTTTGTGGACGACTTGTTCATCTAGACGAACATATCGACAAAATGCCGTCTTAAATTCACATCTGTCGAACAAACAGTCGAACAAGTTGTCCTTGTATCAGGGAAGGAGATTTGAACTAGCATAAGTCGACATTTATCTGTTTGTATGTCGAATGTACGCGTGATGTGAATTTACGAGGGCCAACGTACACAAGACGATCTGTTTGTCTCCTTATCACTTTAAGACGAACAAATCGTCGGACGACTTGTTCGTCCTCTAATGTGAAAACGGCTATTCGGTTGGTAATTGGCGCTTAACTTTGAGGGGCACTTAAATTAGAACAATTACGGTACACGTTTTGATTTTGTTTATTCGGCTAACTACATTTCTAGGGATATGCAGAGACATTGATTGTTAGTAAAGCTAAAAAAGTCGAAACTAAAACAAAAGGAAAGAAAATGAGGTCGTTTAAAGTGCACAAAAATATGGTAACTGTTAAAGATTTTTCACAAGAAAATAACGATCTGCGATTGTAGAGAGTTTGTTTGGTTTTTGCTCCAACACAATTGAGAAGTATTATATGGTTCTATAAAACGATACGCGAGTAAGTTAGAATAGTGAAACTTTATTCTGTTCAACGCGTGAGCATGTGGGGTTTGACTTTTATTTCATTTTGAAAAACAGTCGTTTAGCATTTGATATTCTTTTCGCACACTGTTACGGCCATCAGCAACATCATGGAGAAACCAGAAAGTGTTGTGTATGTACCTAAGGGACAAACCGTTCAGCTAAAATGGACTTATACACTTGGTATTGGTGATACACTTGAAGGTATTGCTTGGTTGACTACCGACCCCCCTGGCTCGGTTGATCCGTCAAATAGGTTTCGTCTGGCTGTGAAAACTTCCAGTCAAACTGTCGTCCTTGTCGATAAGCCAAAAGGAGTCAATTTGTACAATGGCCGTGTATCAGTAAAAGAGCCAGCGACATTAGTGATCAGCAATGTTACACTGGACACCACCTACGAGTTTAATCTGAGTTATGATCGTAATGATGGAGGAGTTCAAACTATAAGGTCGAATGTGAGAGTCGTACCTATGGGTAAGCTAATGTTTGTTGATTTCTAAAATATTTCTGCCAGTTTTAATGTACCGATTCGAGAGCTCTTTGTTTTTTCATCTTATTTATAACGTTGCAAAGTTTTTCTTTTTCGTTAATTTCTGTTGAAAAGTAATTGCAAATTTCCAAAAAGTTTGCCCAAGTGATGAATAACAGGGAGCTTTAAACAATTAGGTAGGGAGTAATAGTGTTATGTACAAAATCCGGTGGTACCTGAAAGTCTAAGAAATTAAAGTATAAAAGCAAGACCGAAGATAAACATTTTGGAAATCAAAATATGACTTTTAACGGAATATTTCGATGTTTAATCACGTCATTCTCAACCACAAGGTTTTCTGGAGGCATATTATATTAAGAAACTAAAACCAACAATCAACTATGGTTTAAAAGCCTCAAAAGAACTACAACTATTTTAACTCACACAATAAATGCTTTGTACTTAATTCAGCTTATACGATATTTAAGTGACCGCATCAGGCGCGTAGCCAGCATTTTTTGCGGAGGAGTGCACAGCAAATTTGAGCGGAACTTGTGTCAGCGGTACTTAAAATATTACATACATTTGGTGTGCGCTGTTCTGGTGAAAATAGGCAAAATGGTTACAGATTACGTTCATATTTAGGTTATATGTCCATTTCCTTAATAGTAATCTGTACTGGAACCGCAGGAACATATTTTGGTGCACTATAAGCTCGCACATAGCTTGACTTGACGAGCGCCGTAGGCACGAGCTTTCTAGGGATTCCGGGGGCATGCTCCCCCGGAGAATTTTTAACTTTCGATTTTCTGAGATTGACAAGGAAGCGTTTATTTTTACCAGTCAAAACAAAATAATTTTTATCAATTTTTTCATTGTTATTTTCTGTTAGTTCTCTTCGGCAAAACTATTGATTAGGTTAAAGCCAACCCAGCTCTATGGCTCCGCGGTCCCTGACACCATACTTGTTTCAAAAAGCCTCAGGTTCGTTTTAGGCATACAATATAACAGAACGGCTTTATAAGTAGACCCAGTTTTTTATTTACGATAAAAATAATATGATTAGCGTTTTCGTTTCTTAGATCAACAAAAACGTATTTAAGCTTTCGCCGTTTTTTTTAAATGGGTTATTGCAAAACACTATATTTATCTACTTACACATGCACACAGCTCTATGGATAAAATTTCAACCAATAGTTCAGTTATGATATGTACATGGAAGTACAAATGTGTATCTAGCCACAGATAATTTCTAAGCGTAACACCTATCAGAGGGCGAAAATCATATTTTTTAAAAAAACCTCACGTTTTATTATTTTAAGTTTCAAAATAGTAAAATGAAAACAAAACCTTGACATTCGGTGTCATGTAGTTCATGTTGCACACTTGCGCCAAAACCAATTAAAATTAACCGTACAAAACTACATTTTACTTAATTTGCAACGTACATGTACATGTATAGTTGCACTTATTAAAACTGTGATTAAAAAAAAAGAATTACAACTCGTCAACTAGTTAGAGTGAAATCGACAGCGGATTTTCATTTCAATTTTCATGCAAGGAGACTTTGTTATCGTAATTCCACGTCACGTTTTGAAATCTCCAACTGATTTGCGGCTATTTATCTTCGAAGATCAAATAATTTACAATTGAGTTAAGTTTTCTGGACCGCTAGTCAATATATTTTCAGCTTAAGATGACGATTCCCACGTATTTACCATTATATTAATTGAAAAGACTGGTGAAGCCTTTGATACTCCATTCGTACTAAAATGGTGTTGATAAGTACTAAGTAGGTGAACCGATATCTACCTAAAAAATCTTGTTAAATGTTTCTTTATGAGCGTAAAACAACTTCATGCCATGTGCTGGCTTTGAAGCAAAAGCTAAGTTGTTTCTTTATGGCAACAATTGCATCCTTTACTGTTAGTAAGTTTGACTGGCCATCTAATTTAAATGTCGCTGCTTTAAATGGCGATTGTTTCGGGGCAAAACGCTGCTTTTTCTTCTTCATTTTAAGCCCGTTCGTGGTTTCAACGTTTTGCCGGAAAATGTCAAAGAAAAAATTGCAACTGTAATGATGACGTTATTTTGTTATCGTTGCTCTTGCGCTGTGATTGGTCAGCTGCTTTTAAATGCCACGTAAGTGTCCCACTTCGTCGCGTGCTCACTGTCCCTTGTAAACACTGGTGCAAACTGTTTCAAAATGAAGACGATCCCATGTAAACACTATGGACGGGCCCTTACAGAAGAGCGAACCCAAACTTGACCGGTCCCGTTCAGAGTGTAAACCTCCCTTGCGGTGGAGTTTTGATAAATAATTAGGCAAATAAAATATTGATAATCATTTTAAAAAGATAATATTTTAAAACTAGAACCCAATATTTATTTTCTTAAATCCTTCGGTCTGGGTAGACTGGAACGAGAGATTTTGGGTGACCAGAAGCGAGTGTGCTCAAGACTGTGTTCTGGTCCATTCAATAAAATCAAAATGTACCCTTTAACGCTAGAATGGCCATGCTGTGCCACTCTTCGGAGTACCGGGTTCTAATCTGTTAATTTGCTAACAAATTGATTTCATATTAGGTTAATACTTTTTCAAGTTGAAGCGGAGGAACAACAAGCGGTCGCAAGCAAGCGTAGTCGTCTTTTTGATATCGCAACCGGCGTTTTCAGTGGCTTCTGTTTCATAATCAAAGTTCCATGAGAGCTATGTCATCCTGTCACCTAAGAGCAAATAAAAATCGGCAAAATGCTTCAAAAACTAACTTAAACCGTTTTTTTTTGTAGGTTTGCATTTTCATTACACTTTTGCTGATTCCAGCAATATCTGTCGATTTTCGCCAAATTTTTTATTAAAAAGTTGAAAATCCATTAGAAAGTGGCCTCATTGGATTTTTGCTTTCATTACCAAGGCAATAACAGCTAATTATTTTGTTAGTTTTGCTATGGAATTTAATTACCGAGTGATGTACTAGTTGCTTATCAAGTGATTTGCTCTAACTAAGAGCCGTTAAAAATTAGTTGAAGGCGGGGGGAGGAGGGGAGGGGGGGAGTTGGATTTAATTACTCAACCCCTTCCTCCTCGCTCCCTTTGGAAAGTTTGAAACAAGCTTTAGAGTTAAGGCTATTTAAATATTATTGGAAACGCACATTGAAGTAATTGACTTCCCGCTTTTAGTATCTTTATATAATGTAAATCCTGTTGATAGGTTATTAGATATCCAGTTAAGTACATGTTATTACAATATGGTTACAAGTTTATTATAGGCTAGTTATTTTTTTACTTATAAGGTTGATTTTTATAACAAATCCTGTTGATATTACAGATCATGTTGATTTATATTACAAATCCGGTTGATATTACAGATCCTGTTGTTTATAATAAATCAGGGTGATGCAGCCTTTTCAGTTTGCCATAATTATTTTGGAATAACTTATGTAGAAGTTTCCAACTTAGTGTTCTAAAGAATGAAGGAAAGCGCTTCTCAAGGTTGAGTGATCAGAAAAAACTTTGATTCACTGACGGAAATCGAACCCGTGACGCTCTGATTACCGGTCAGGTGTTCTACCCACTGAGCTACAGAGACTCACATGGGGAGCCGAGTCACAGGATAAGTTCTTGTCTATTCCCGCTAGACACACGTCTTGCATCCGCTGGCTCGATATGTCCAATAGCCATATGCTATATATATGATTCTATTCATAAAATGATTTATGTAGAAGTTTGCAACTTGGTGTTGTAAAGAATAAAGGAAAGCACTTCTCAAATTGAGTGATGAGAAAAATTCTGAGTCACTGACGGTAATCGAACCCGCAACTCCTCTGATTACCAGTCAGATGCTCTACCCACTGAGTTACAGAAACTCACATGAGGAGCCGAGTCACAGGATAAGTTCTTATCTATTCCCGCTGGTCTTGCATCCGCTACCTCGATGTACCCAATAGTCATATGCTATATCATCGATAAAATGGTGCTGCAGAATTGAAAGCGAAGGAAAACAAATCTATCAATGGCATGGATTGATTATAGGAAGGCGTACGACATGGTACCGCAAAATTGGATACTCGTCTGGAAACACTGCACAGCCGATGGGTATCGCTCCTAATATTCAGATATTAGTACGGGAAAGCATGGGGAACTGGAAAACGACACTGACGTCAACTGGTGAAATTTTAGGTGAAGTCAGAATTCGTCGAGGTATTTTCCAGGGTGATAGCTTGTTACCTCTATTGTTTGTTATGTGTCTAATACCGCTGTCGTTAATCTTGCGGACAACAAAAGGACGATACTTGAATCTACCAACCATCTATTATACATGGACGATTTGAAGCTATACGAAAAGGATTAACACCAGATAGACTCCTTGGTGAATAAAGTGCGAGTATTCAGCGATGATATAGGAATGAAGTTTGGTCTGAAGAAGTGCAATGTCCTAGTTATGAAAAGGGGGAGAGTAGTAAGTCTGAAGGCATTGACTTGCCAGATGACCGTAGAATAAAAACAGTTGAAGAAGGCGGCTATAAGTATCTGGGTATTCTTGAACACGATGACGGCACAAGTGTAATAAAAGTCCTAAATGTAAAAACACTTGGTCCTAATGTAACAACAGTTGGTCCTATATGTAACAACAATTTGTCCTAAATGTAGCAAAGGTCCTAAATGTGACAACAACTGGTCCTAAATGTAACAACATTTGGTCATAAACGTAACAACACTTGGTCCTAAATGTAACAATTGCTCGTTAATTCAAATCAAAAATTGATCTTACAGCATGAGAAGGGGACAAACCTAGAACGAAACGAAAGTTGACATTTATTACAAAGAAAATCTAAGACCGATCTCATTTTCGTGTACATTTACACGGAAGCCTCAGACTGATCTCATGTAATCACATTAAAGTAAATGTATGAAACAGAACTCAACTCGCCACGGTTTGAGTTCGTTCAGGTCTTTAGAAGCATTTCCTGTCCCGAGTCACTACAGAAATGCGAATGAGAATTTTTTAAATAAAAATAAACAACAAGGACACCAACAAAAACACCAACTTTATTGTACCTGTACTGATTTTGAAAATTTTAGAGTAAAAAGCACATCAAGAACATACTACAGTTTGAGAATCTAATGTCCCCTATAAACAAAACCCAATTGCCTTTTTTCATAGTCCAGTCTCATCGTGTTATAAGACTGATAGGTGAGGAGGCATAATTACAAGGTGTCGTAATAAACGACATTCGCCTAACTTAAGGGTCAATTGTAGTAAATCCTTCACTACAATTTAATCAACAATAAATCTGCCTTGTTAACAAACATGGGTTGCTTGTTTTCGCTCGTCATCTTTTAGCTACTAGAAAACAAACCCCAACGGAGACGTTAGACGAGTACTTACAAGCCTTGAAAGTACTGAGCAAAGATTGCAACTTGTGAGAGCCGTGCAATACCAAGAAGAAAGCATAAGAGAAGCCTTTATCGCTGGGCTACAGTCAAATCTCATACGCCAAAGACTCTTCGAAAACAAAACTCTTTACTTAAAAACTATGTTTGATAAGGCAAGATCTCTTGAGTCGGCCATGAAGAGTTCTGAGTCATACTCAACTCAAAATATACTAGTCAATGCTGCTATTCCTGCTGAGTCTTCAAGATCCTCGGATGGCCAGGAGAAAATACTCTAGCCGCTGCTATTGGGACAACCTCTTCCAGCTGCTATTTCTGTGGAAACAGCAAGCACCCAAGATCTAAGTGTCCTGCAAAGAACGCTATATGTGGAAAATGTCAGAAAAGGGGTCACTACGCCAAAGTTTGTCAAAGTAAAGCTACCTCAAAGGTATCGGCATCTGTACGTTTTCCTGTTTTAGCCACCACCCAACATATTGAGTCTCTATCAAAGTCAACAGCTACAATCAGCTTAGGAAAATTGAAAGTGAAGGCATTGTTTGACAGTGGCAGCACTGAGAGCTTCATACACCCAAATCTAGTTACGAAGGCTGGGCTGGCTGTACAACTAACTAGTGGTGCTGTTTCTATGGCCTCTACTGTCTTATCAGCCAACATTACAGGAACTTGTACAACTAACCAGAACCAGAAATACACGAATATCTGCCTTTCAATCCTTCCTGGACTCTGCGCTGACCTAATTCTGGCTTGGACTTGCAGTCGCAACATGAGAGTGTTACCTTCCAGTATGGGGGCAGCCAACCCCCATTGTCTGTTTGTGGCTTCAGTACCCTCAACATGGATCAAGCTGAGCCTTTTGCAAATCTAACCGAGGACCGTCATCCAATTGCAAGTAAATCTCGTCGCTACAGCAAGGAGGACTTAAAGTTCATTGATGGAGAAGTTGAAAGGCTACTCAAAGAAGGGAATCATAGAACCCAGCAACTCCCCTTGGAGAGCACAAGTCGTTGTGACCAAGGATGATAATCACAAAAAAAGACTAGCTATCGACTACTCCCAAACTATTAACCGCTTCACTCAACTAGACGCCTTCCCACTACCAAGGAGAAATGACCTGGTAAACAACATTGCACAATACAGAGTCTGTCACTACGTTTGATAACCTGAAGAAAGCTGTAGAAGAAGCCTTTGTGGCTGCTATTGATGAAGCTATACCGTTTGAAGTCAAAACGGATGCCTCCGAGGTAGCACTAGCAGCCACACTCAGCCAAGACCGCAGGCCGGTTGCTTTCTTCTCTCGCTCACTACAGGGAAGCGAGCTTAAGCATGCCATCATAGAAAAGGAAGCACAAGCTATCATTGAAGCCATCAGACATTGGAGACATTTCCTGACGGGACGGTACTTCACCCTGAGAACCGACCAAAAGTCTGTATCGTACATGTTTGACCAACGCAACCGTGGCAAAATAAAGAATGACAAAATTATGCGTTGGAGACTTGAACTAGCATGTTATAGCTTTGATATTGTATACCGTCCAGGAAAGGAGAATGTTCTCCCTGACGTATTGTCCAGAGCAACTTGCGCTTCTGCACCTCAAGATCTTCTGTATAACCTTCACGAGGCACTGTGCCACCCTGGTGTTTCCAGACTTAACCACTTTGTTCATAGTAAAAACTTACCTTAATCATTGGATAAGGTGAAGCGTGTCACAAACCAGTGTCAAATTTGTGCTGAATCTAAGCCTCGCTATCACAAGCCAGAGGAAGTTCCACTCATTAAAGCGACTTAACCTTTTGAAAGGATCAATATAGATTTCAAGGGCCCATTGCCTAGCAACAACAAAAACAAGTATTTTCTGAACATAGTCGATGAATACTCCAGGTTCCCTTTTGTGTTCCCGTGCTCCATCTACGGTATTCAAGTGCCTAACTACTCTATTCTCCCTGTTTGGTATGCCATCATATGTCCATTCAGATCATGGTATACATTCACGAGCCATGAGCTGCAAGCTTTCTTAAGAGGAAAAGGTATCGCAACAAGTCGAACAACAAGCTACAACCCTGCAGGAAATGGCCAGGTTGAAAGGTATAACGATATTGTATGGAAGGCTGTTGAAACGTCCTTGAAATCTAAGAATCTACACCCCAAGTACTGGCAGGTTGTTTTACCAGACGCCCTCCATTCCATCCGCTAATTAATCTGTACCACCACAAACGAGACACCAAACGAGCGCTTCTTAAGTTTTCCTAGGAGATCCTCGTCTGGTGCATCAATTCCTACTTGGATGGCAGAGCCAGGTGCAGTATTCCTCAAGTGTCATGTTTGCACAAATAAAATGGATCCGTTAGTTGAAGAGGAGGAGCTTCTCCAAGCAAACCCCCATTATGCCTTTGTACGCTATCCTGATGGTAGAAAGATGACTGTGTCAACAAAGCATCTTGCACCCAAACCCCCATGTACAACTCAAGTTCAAATCCAGCCTCAAGATTATGTGTCTGAAACCACAGTCGAAAATTCTTCTGAACAACAAGAAGCACCAACAGCAACCGACCAAGCTAGCATACCTACTAACACTGAACACAACTCTGTGAGGCACTCTGAGCGAATCAGGCGCCCAGTAGACAGGCTTAATCTTTAAAGGACAGGGTAAATGTCGTAATAAATGATATTCGCTTCAATGGACATTCTATAGGATTTGGGTTCCCTGTGGCCTGTGAGCCAGTTATTGTTATTGTCAGCAGTTGTTTGTATTTGTAGCCGCCATGTTTGTTAACTAGGCAGATTTATTGTTGATTAAAGCCTAACTTAAGGGTCAATACATAGTTAATCCTTCACTACACACTTACAAAAAGAATATTTGCAAGATGCAAGCATTCGTGATGACTGTTGCAAAACAAAATACACTTGTCTAGCGAATGATGTCATTCCCATGAGAGACTATTGTGCTGCATGTCATGAACAAATGAATATTTCTTGCCCGGTTTCTGTTGCATTAAGGAAGCTAAAAAAAAGGGAATAACATTTTTATTTACTGGAGATAACATGGGTGAACAAAAACCTCGAAGAAATTATAATTGTTCAACATAAAATTGTCACTTAGTCTGTTTTTGCACAGACCTCTTGATTTTTTTTGTTCTAAATTGTATCTTTAACAAAATGAAAGATACTCAATCAAGTAACTAGTACAAAAAAACCAATTATTATATCTTGATAGTTTTACGCAATAACAGTCCAGCTGCATTTGAATCTTTAAGTTTTATGCCCATTCAAATTTATAATTGCTTCGCCGGATTTTAAGTAGTTTGGAATAAACTGTTCAAACAAACTAGTGTAACTTCAAACCAAAGTTAGTACCAATTTGTGCAAATTAATACCGGCAAAAGATAAATTAGGTAAGAAACAAAATTATGTGATAAAAAGTTAATGGTTTCAGCACAAACTCAAAGTATTAGGTTAATTATTTTGTGGATTTCGATTAGTATACGTAGTATTCAAAATTCTTGACTTGTTATGTTTTAAGCAGTCATATCACAGTAGTTGTCAAGTACTCGAATTTATTCAAAGTGAAATTGGCAGAAGGAGCTGTTCTTTAGATGGAGGCTTTAAAGTTTAAGTCACAAAACAAACAGAGAAAAAGTTTAATCTAATTTATCTATTTTTTCACAAATTTTGAGAAATAATTCAAGTTTTTAAGCATGCAAAATTGTTTTTGTATCTAAACTGACAAAAATTATATTGGAATGGGTAAATTAACACTTGCCATAAGCAAATTCCTTTCTCGAACTGATTTTTTAAACCCCGAACCAGCAGACTCCTGTATACAAAAGGCCTGGTTACTAAACCAAAATGGCAACTGATGAAAAGTAAACCACGCTGAAACTGCCACGTTTTGAAGGTTTTTAAATTGGTTATAAGAAGGTCAGAGAGCTATTAATATTTACCAAGTTTTCGTATATAATGAAAAGGTGTTTTTTCCTGAAACACTGATTTTTCATGAATTTCACAAAATTACACAGAAAAAAGGAAATTTCGCAAATTACGCGATTTCGAGTGAATTTCGTGAAATCATGTAATTGCAGAATTCCAGAAGCCCTGAAATACTTATTTAAAGTAGATTGCAATCGAAGTGGAGTTCAGGAAATTTAAGGTTCCTAAAGTGCTATCTTTGAATTCTTAAGAAAATGTCAACAATGTCTGAAATCATTTTTGAAATAAAATTAATATTGAGCTAAAACAGTCAGCCTGATTATATATTGTTTTTAACAAAAATTTAGAAACCCTATAGCTTAGACCTTAGCTTCCTACTGTGCAATTTTAAAGTTCAATGCCCTATATAAAAAATTATCTCTTGGCCCAGTTGCTCAAATTATGATTAGCCCTTATCCAGGATTAATTACCATGACAACCAAAAGGTTTTGTTAAGAGTTTATACTAGTTTAAAGTTAATCAGCTTTCGAACAACCAGCCCCAGGTAATAAATAGTTTATTACACTTACTATATAATAATTGTAACTGTGATAATAAATCAACTTACAAGAAGACATTTCATCAAAGCAGCCAAACAACCCTGTTTGCCAATCTCTAACTTGTTGCTGGGTAACCACAACAGTGGTTTGGACACCTGGCTGCATCATCACTGGTTGTTGCATGACTAAACCTTGTTACCTAAAGACATACATGTATACAATCAGATAGGATGATAAACAGAGAGAGGGACAAAAAGACAGATTTATAATATGGACTGTAAAACTCTGAAAACGAGCCCCTCCTTGTTTAAGCCCCCAAATTCAAAATGCAGCAACACCCCCCTACTTAGGCTTATATTTGAAAATTGCCAAAAATACAAAATAAATAAATTAAACAAATTGTACTGTAAGTACCATTTTAAAATAAGAGGGTCTTTTTTCTCACACTAAAAGCACTGTGGACAAAGTTATGTCCTTTATACACAGTTCCTTCTGAAGTTGTGCCTTTCATTTCAGATAAAAACAAAATCCTTGAACTCAAGCTCCTTCTGGTGACCTTGCTTTTCACTTTTCACCTGCTTTTTAGTGATAATGAAATGTATCAAAGTTTTATCTTTAAGTTCAAGATCTAAACTTGAGTTTATAGGTGTGTTCTGTCACAACTATGAAAGGGCACCATTAATGTTCTCCTGCACAGTTTAAGCTGTAGAAGATATTTTCCATGTTTCCACACTCTGTTGGAAACACTTGGTATTGTTGGGAGAACAAGAGAAAAGGTTGGGATCACGAGCTGAGAGCGAATCACAGATTCAAAATTTGAGTGTTCCCCCAACAATACCAAGTGTTTCCAATAGAGTATGGAAACACGGAAAATATCTTCTAAAGCTTTTATAAAATAATAATGCAACTGATGACACCATTCATGGTTTCCATCCAGATTTAGAAAATGGTCCTTGACCAATCAGAGCGTTCGTATTATCGAAACTATTATATGTACACGTTAAGTACTGCTGTTGTGTTTGAAGTTGGCAAGTTTAGATAGATTACATTGTCATGGATTTCAAAATAATGCCCAAATAGTATCCTCTTTTTACTGAAGAATTGCTGACACAGATATAGATATAGATATTGATTGGCAGACAGATGAATAAGTAGACACACAAACAGATATATTAATTTAAATTATTTTGTGTTTTTTTGAAAAAACTTAAAAAATAAAAAATAACTTTATAATTACACAATAACAAAAATAATCTTTTAATCATTACACTATAATACAAAATGTCATGAAATTAATCTAAAGCTTTGCTTAAAAAAACTTACAATGAAAACACTTCATATATAATGGATTCTCTTTGATAACTGTTAAATATTATATTTTTATCTTTTTTATGTTTTTTAAATGAAAAAAAATTCATTATAATACCAGATAATACAAATTCAAAAACAGTGACTATTTCAAATATATACTTATATATAGGATGTGGCTCGAGAAAATAAGATCACACATACTGCACATGTATAACACGGCATAACCTTACTATATAATATTATATCTACCTTAAAAAAGTATTGGTCTAGAATGTTAGCTGATACAGACAGCTGTTTTGGCTTCAAGGAAAGGGGGGGTACTTTGGGGTAGAAGGAATTATGCCCTACAAAAGCAAGTAACTAAACTGACATGATGTACTAAAAAAAGTTGTCCTCTCTCCTGCTACTGGGCACAGAAACAAAAAATCTATACAGTAAAATTTTAATCACAAAACCATGAAATACCCAAACACTATTATAATATAACCATATAAAATGGCCCATACTGAATCCTGGGACAAACACAGAAGATAAAATCTTAATAACCCTGGATCAGACAGACAGGCTACAAAAAGGTTTAAATTTTGCATTTAACCATGCCTGAAGTGTTTTATTCCCTTAGGCAATTTGAAATATTCTATTTTCATCTTAGTAAACTTATTTCAATGCCATATAAAACGGGTTATCATGAATAAGTCAACAATTTCCTATTACCGTACTCTTTATTAAGAGGCATAACAGAAGTTACTGAAGATTTGAATAAATGTATATATGTGTGCATGTAGAAAAAATCAACTTCAATTTAGCCAATTTGAAGCTCTTATAGCTTAAGATCAAAGTTGAATTTCTTTGACAGGTGTTTGATATTTTTATCATCAGTGATAGGCATTGTTTTAAACCTAGAATCATGGTGTTCAGCACCTTACTATTTTAGACAAATTTAACATACTTAACTTCTCTCATATCAGCTAGTATACCTTTTATCAAGTAAAACCTAAAAAAGTGAGAGATCTCGTTTATAAAAGCATTTTATACTCCTAATGATTTTTCCTCAATTTTCATGATCAAATTATCAAAAATCATGAAAAATTGTTGACGACCATTTCTTGAAGCTGAAATTAGACAATTTAATCCCACATCTGTGCTTTGGCAGCCAGCTAGTGTAACTAACCCTACAGCTGTTTTACAGTCTTGATTTTCCGAAAAACATGAAACTAACTGCAAACTTAAATCACTTTGTTAAGCCATCTGAAGTCTAACTGTTTTCCAACAGAAGTTTTCCTTGCCTAACAAATGAACAAATTATAGGAGTGCAAAATAAAAGGGTTTGTTAATTTTAGTCAATAGAAACAAAAGGAGTTCATCTACAATACATACATCAAACCATTTCTACAAAAAAATGCCAGTCCACATAAATGTCACGCAAGGATGTTGCTAAAAAATTGTCTTCTGATTAGTACGAAAAATCCAACAAAATTATGCAAATTTCTCACTTGAAATTAACACATCCGTGTTCATTTACTCTTGATCACCAATGACCAATATTGATAATTCAAATTTTAGAGTTATGGAAATACAACTTGATAGATAAAACTTAAAATCGCTACCAGAAAATAACAACCCGACTACCGATCGTATTTCGGATGCATAACTTATCAAACACAACCTTTGTCTTTGAATAGTCAATTATTCATTAAATGTTAATAAAACAGCTTGCGAAAAGTCTTGTGGATTACATTTAAAGAATTGGAAAACAATGTTTTGAATAAAGATCGTTATGAAAAATGCAGGACGTCAAAAATGTCGCATAAACCCTCTTCGCCAGCTTCAAAACTATCTTGAATTTTTGACGACGACAGCGATATCTTCCGGACTATCAATTTTCTTTTCTTTTGCAGTACAAATAAAACTGTCTGTCATCACAGCAGTTACTCGCCAACACCCAGAAAATATAGGCAAGTACAAGAAGTTCCTGTCTGGCTCTTCCCTCGAAGTGCAAGCAGCAACGTTAGAAAACGATGCGTTGAGTTTACTTGCAGAGATTCTGGGATTTCTGGTACTTGAAAATATAGGTTGTCATGTTGATTTTATGAGGTTTCAAAAATGAGCAAATGTGTAAACACTATCAGTAGCACTAGCACAAACAATGCCCGTCTTAAAACTATGACTGTGTTTCCTTTCGCAGATTCTCGTAAGGAAAACCTAACAAGGTTGAATTTAAGCATATCTAACTTATAAACTTTCAAGCAAAGTTGGATAATCCATGTACTTTTGTCACGACGTCCCATCGATCAGCTCCGTGCAATCTCCTTACTCCTTGGCACATGTGAGTCATGATACCAAACATTAAAACCCTAACTTCACTTTACTTTACTGCTAGCAGCAGTTTCAACTGACAAGATTATAAGGTAATCTTTTTATAGTCAAACTGAATGTCTCACAGCTAGCGGTTGACATGCAGTGCCTTTGCAATTCGCCGAATTAAATGCGACAAAGGAAAGGCGGAACGACATGTACACTTCGCGCCTTTAATCTTGCTTGAAAGCATCTTATTTAAAAACATTTTTACGCAATCTAACTTCCACATTACAACAAAAATGCAAATATATATATAACAAAAGTTAGCAATAAAGAAAAAGAAAGGAAAGAGAGCATACTTACAAAGATGCTGCGTTCTCCTACTCTCCAAATCCAAGCGGTCCTGTAGAAAAATGATCCTTAGCTTTGTGGCGGGCTTGTAACTCTAGCTAGGTGACCCCTCGAGTAATATGAGGGTGTGGAAACTGGGATTTTCTTGAGTTGCGTAGCAACGTATCTTCGTGCTTTAACCTAATAAGTTTCACAAGAAAATTGGAAAAACAATTTAATCTTAAAGAAAAATGTTTTTCTTAATTAACGTTGCGTTGATGTTTTCTTAGCATTGAATACAATTTATTTCGGACGAATTTCAAAACTCCACAGTGTGTTTTAGTCAGAGTTGTCAGTTTAACTGACAGACAGAAATTTGATAAGGTCTGTGATCAATTTTGATTAACCAATGGTTCAACGTTTTTTCGCAGAAGTGTAACATTTCATATGCAAGAATGCTAATGAAGTTAAAAGTCAATATTTTTGACAGCTTTTTTTGTTCCACTGCGATTAAATCAAGTATCCCACCTCCAAACCGTTGTTTTTTTGTAACAGAATGCCTTTCGAGTTAAATCAAAAAACAGAGGAAAAAAAGCTTTTCAATTTCCATTCAAATGGCACTGCCTCAGCTTACGCGTTTTGTATTAAACGTTCGAATCAGCAGCAAGACTGACTTTACTTGCCCTGGTTTCCAAGAAATGTTCAGTCAATTTATAAAGCGTGCTTAACAGAGTACTGGGGTAATTATTGCCTGTCAACTTCGACTAACGATTTACTCAAAACTGGAGATACGAATTGATGAAATTGGTTTATGAATAACTCAACTTTTCTGCCGAAAGCCTACAGTCAATAAATATTTAAGACGCGGAATTATATATGACTGGCTGTTATGACAATTATTAACGAGACCGACGCAATGAAAGTGTCACTTTTATTATTGGCTTACAAATTTGAGCACTGATCACGAAATTAGCCACAACTACTCCATTCATTAAACTGTGCTTTTAAAAGAATTACTGCTTTATATTACTGCATGTGTGTGCAGCAAATATAAGTTTCGAAATGGACGATCGTATAACTGACTTTAAAACATGGTAAATTTCAACATTTTAGTTTGAAACCTATGCCTTAAGTGAGTGCTGACTAGTTAAGATTTCACCGCCAGTTCAATTAGAGTAAGAACTAATGTCTCAAACTAGCTCACTCTGATTAAATTATTTTTCCCGGGGCTTATAATATCAACGAAACGAAACTTGTTACTGAGATATTGTAAAACTAACTGCAACTGAACAACAACTTGTCTGACGCGAACAGCGAAGCGTTGAAGT
>JAOBRD020296687.1:0-22310 GCA_027575215.2 Hydrozoanthus sils | reverse complement strand
ATATATTCACACTTTCGTGATTCGAATCGAAAGCGATGCTTAGGGGTGTTTCAACGTAAGCATGCATGAGGCCTATTGCCTCGCATGTAGACGTCAGCCTCCACCAATGAGAGGAGCGGAAAGGGAGTCGAAGTTTGCAGGGGTTATACGCCCTTAACCTTAGGTAGAAGTTTATTCGAAAACAGACGGTTGCCGGAGCAACGGAGCGGAAGTGGAGCAGCTAGCTCCCCAAAAAATATATATATTTGAGGGGGGGAGGATGGGGACAAGCTCAACCCCAACAGATCCACTTCCTGCAAGTTTAAGGAGGGGTTTCACCTGAACTTTTGTTGGGTAGTGAGGAAGTTGAAAAAAGATATTTGAATAAGAAGAATGTTAAGTAAAATCAGCAAACCGTTCCTCCTAGCAAGGGACCAGCACAGCTTTGGTTTGAGAACGGTTTGGCCAATTTATGTCAAATATTAACTTCAAAATTAACTTTTAAACTTCCCAAAAAATCACCAAATTTAAAATTCCCTTTAAAACTAGCAATCTGCAAGGAAAAAAAATACAACTCTAAATTCATCCAAAAAATTTTCAAATATTCAAGCTGGCTCTCCAGCATTCCATCTGTGATACAAGCAGAGCGATTTTGTAGATTCAAACCATGGACATAGATATCGGAAGAAACTCTAGGAAAAGTGGCCACAAAGCGCGAATCAGGTGAAATCCCGACTTAAATTTGAAAATATTTTACTTCAGTTCGAGACTAACACTTAGCACGTGTGCCGATCTGTTCATGACAGTCTAGTTTCGTCAACGGTGCCTTGAACACGAAAACTGAACGTCTGTTCGCGGATAAGCCGCTCATTATAGAAAGCGTGACCCCCAAATCTAAGTAACCAACGGGGATTCACATTTCTTCTCTTCGATTTAATTCTCTGCAGTAGACTAATCTGGAGTTATTCACCGGCGACAGTGGCCCGCCTCCATAAGATTGTGTGGCACTCTCTTTGTTTTTGAAAGTCGCACAAGCTTGCCGGTAGGCTGTACATTTTACCACAATGCATTGCGACATTTATGAACTCCTGGTCCAGGGCCGCATACTCAACGATCGAGAAATTTGCAACACTGGACTCTCTAAAATGCAGTTTTTTGCGTTCATTGGACCTGAACTGACTAACCGGGAAGGTCTTTCGAGGAGCTAGAAATTGCTCAAAGAAATGATGTTTGACTGACTTGACAATCAGTTTACAGTTGTTCGTTTTTGAGGGTAGTGACTAGATTCAATTCCATCCGTCAAACCGCCCTTTTCGAGAGAAGCCTGGTGTCACGTTTTACTTCCGCTTGCCTCCAGCGGCTCGGTTCATACGGATCTCAAAATATTATTTAGCTTTTCACTTTGAGCTCACTCCATCCCGACTTCTGTTTTCAAATTTCTTTTGTCCGTCTCGCTTTTGGTATGGAATCGTTCTTATTATATTCATTTCATTTTTAAGTCATTTAGTTCATGCCGATCATTTCACTCGAGAAACACATAACTTTTTATTGTTTGTGGCTGTACAAAAACCAATTTCAAAAATAAATACCTCAGTATTTTTCGAAGTCAAAGCTTCTCTTTCGTTACTGTTCATAGATAAGTGCTTGGATGGAAAAAAACAGATCAGTTTACGTATTAATCTAGGAAAAATAAACATCTTTACACCGAAACTTCGCAGTGCAAGAAATTTTCAAGATAGTGAAATTTAAGATCGAACCGACATGAACTAAAAGAACGGTTTAAATGCTGCGTTATGTATTCTTAAAGAAAGTTAATATGAACTAGCTGAGTTTATATCTTTACTGTAGAAGTAAGGGCATAAACACTGCTTATTGTAATTAAACCTCAACTTCCGATTAACGTTTGACATATTTACAATGGCTTAATAGTGTGTATAACATAATTTATTTTTAAACAAAGCAAAGATTTCGCGATTACTCACATCTTAGCTAGGCTTAGACATGATTGAATAAGGACATGTGCTTCTATTTGCAGAGGTTAACTTACTATTAGGGCTAGACTTTGCTTCAGAAGTTAACTAAATTTAGGTAAGCTGTGGTTAAAAACTTTTAAACATTCTCAACAGCTTCGCTACAACATTACTGCAGTGTTTTGGCGCGGTTCCCGTTAAACGGAAGTTTGTCGGAAGCAGTTCCCAGACTTCTCTCGAAAAGGGCGGTTTGACGGATAGAATCTAGTCACTACCGTTTTTGAGCTGATTCCAAAACGGACTCCAATCAGAAAGAGTGTACGAATACCATGTCTCCAGAGAGCTGCTCTCTATATCGTTCGTCCATTCATCGGATCGAAAGACCAAGTTACTATGACTTTCGGAGTCTGCATCATCGCAATCGACGAATTAATTCCAAGCTCAAAAAACTGGGGTTTTTGGACATATTCTATCAATTTCAATACAAAAGGAAAAAGAAATTCTGTTTTGTGCTTGTTGGCTTTTATAGACAAAATATCGTGACATTTATTTTTGCTGAGTCAGTAGCTTTTGTGATTAGGGGAAATATTGTTTTAAAGTTACAGAAATGCTAATCTGCATTTTCAACGTTTGCCTTAGCTGCATTTTTGACGTTTTTGGTGTGTTTTCATCGAGCTTCTCAAACTGAAACTGTTCAAAACGTGGTATGTCAAATTCCAAAAACGGACAACCCTTGATGTTCACTGAAAAATAGTAGTTAATAAACATTGACTAACTATGTTATGCTAACACAGAGACATCTTACCTACAATAACTTAAAAGTTTTGTTTGGACTTTAATTAATTCCTTCATTTTAAGAATTTTTTTTAGAATTGTGCTTTTTTCTAAGGTATTTTCACAGCTAGCTGCATAAATCATCAATAAATCATCATCATAAATCATCATCATTCAACTGGTTGAACTTATTGCCTACCAAGTTCCATGCCAACCGATACAAAACTGAGAGAATTAAGGAGGAGGGGTCTTACCAGCCCCCCCCCCGTCCAGAAAGGGAAGGGGGAAGGGAAAATGGGCATCAGAAGGAGAGGGTTAAGGGACCGGGGAAGGATTTCTGGGGTTCTCCGAGGGTGGATTATTTTGTAAAAATCTTTGTGTGTTTTCGTCAACCGTGTAACAATATTGTTGAGAGAAAAATCAAGACTCGGAAAACGCTTGAAACCTGTTTGTTTAGAAACCTACAATTCTGTATTCTCATAAATGGCAGCGGTTTTGACATTCTTTTGTCTATATTCAATTTTACCCGGTTAGCCTCGCTCTTGAGTTAAGGAAACAAAAGAATTTGTTGCTCAAAGTGAGGCTAACTGGGCAAATTTGAATAAAAAAAAAAGAAGAATGTCAAAACCGCTGCCATTTATGAGGAAGGTCTATTAACTCTGCATTTCCATAACGCAACGTCTTCAAGTTGAAAAAACGCTTGAGAAACGGATCGAAACTGAGAGGTGGGCCACGCTTCTTGCACGGTGGGTGGGGGTGAGGGGTCATATGGTCTACCACAAGAGCGAGGTTTGAGATTTCCCAGTGAATAACGACGCAGCGAATGAAGTTATCAAATCATTTATTATATGATTTTTTTTAAAATCTAGTACAAAATTTTAAAAAGGAAAGCAATAACAGAGGTAAAAAGAAAAAAGTTTGTAATACCCGAGGACGTTACAAGATAGCCACGCCCTCTCTCCAACCAATTTGTTGCAGGGTTTTGTCTGATGTAAGATAATTTCAAATTATTCTGTTGATATTTAGGGAACGAGAAAGCACTCTCATTTTAGATAACACAACGTCCCAGTCCATATAAGCGCCTTCTAACAGGCGCGTTTCACCTTCGATGTCCTCAGATGATCCCCTGCCATGTGTGACTCTATGATTGCTGACTGCAATTAAATGACCTGCAATCAGCTTGTGATTTACTTCATTTCTCTCGTCTATAACAAGCCGAGCGAGTTTGTAATAAGCTTGATAAAACCTTTGCACATCTTGCAAAGACATCGTGGTAATAATTTATTCCCTTGAAACTTCATTGTAAGCAAACTGCTTGATCTTCCCTATATGGTCCAGACTGAAATAAACAAGAATACGTGTAATTATTAAAGTCCCTATCAAGCTTATTTTTTTTAAGTTCCAGATGAAAAGTAGAACCTTTGATGATAGTAATTTTTGAAAATAAAACCTTTTCTCGCCGTTACTGTTACATTTTTTAGACTTGAAGCGTGTAATGATGACGTAGCAGGAGGCATATGACGTAGCACGTGGCATGAAGCAGAGAGAATCTTTTTTATCTCAAAAAATTCAATTCTGGCTAAAATAGTCACATTGTTAAAACTTTAATCAATGATTTATTCCCTTGAAATTGTTTTAAATAAAACTTTTATGACATTTTTTAACAGAAATGAATTTTTTTAAACAAAAGTCACATAACTCACTGCTGTTACGTCACAAGTTGCCAGTCCCCGGCCTGCTCGGTCAAAATTTACATGCCAATCTTTTTTTTTTATTAAAAAGCGTACTCGGACGTGGAATTTTTCTTTGGTTATTCGATTTTTTAGTTCACAGATGACAACAGTTTTAATCTGGAACTTAAAAAAATAAGCTTTATAGGGACTTTTTTAAATTTAATTTTTCAACTTTGAGTATTGCGTTTCTAGCGTTCTAATTGGTTCACTTAGTCTCAGTTGTCAGCTTATACACCGAATTGGCCAAATATGGAAACCCACTGTGTGGTGTTGTACAGCTGAAACATGATTCTGAATAAATTATAGCTGTTATTTTCAAGCATCGATGGGTTCGGAAAACTCGCGAAATTCAATAAAAACTGTTACTCCATTCGTGCTTGTTGGATATGAGACGATTTATAGTTAACACTGCATTACGTGCCTCTTTGGTTATTTACCTTCTCATATACAACGCGCACTCTTGGAATAACTGTTTATTAAATTGTTTTTTCTTTCACTCAACAAAACGACCACTGAGATTGGTTGACTCTTGGTCACGTGTTTTTGATCAAAATTCAAATGTAACCCGAACGGGATATAATTACGCAGTTGTTGCCATTTTCAACTTTAACGCAGAAGCATGCATTTTCTGGATCAAATGTTACCATTAGTCTTTACAATTCTAAACGATTTTGTATATATTCGCTATTGAGTTTATAAACGCCGCATATTTTATTTTTTCGCGTGCTTGGATACATTTGGAATTAAGTCTCACTCATCCATTCAGCAGGATTGACGGTTGTGAATAAAGAAGTTGTGCCGTCTTTGTTTGCTTGTCTTTTGCATAGATGTTATTGTTTAAAGGAAAGTCTGAATATATATAACAAAGCTCTTAATGTATATATTCCCACGGGAAACAAGTTAACTTTGTTTTCCCTTGAGTCCTGATGTTTCCCGAGACAAATATAAGGACTCTCGGGAAAACAAAACTGTTTCCCTGGGGACTATACCTTAAGTGTATAATATCCGCATGGGGCAAAGTAAAATTTAGGATTAATTTCACGAGTGTTTTCAATTTTTCCCAAAGTTGCCTGAGTCGCGAAGAGAAGTTTGCTGTCTATGTTAGAAATTAACTTCTTATACACACTTTTCAAAGAACATTTCATGTAAGAACGTGAGGGCATAACCTGGCGGCGGTGACGGTGAAGTATAGATGGAACTATAGTGACGGTGAGTATGGCTTGCAATGGACCTCTTTCAATAAACATGATTTTTTCATGGCTTCAAAAAGCTCTTCCCTTTGCTTATCTGACCTAGCTTAACTCTGAAAGCAAGCTTGCAATTGTGTACCATGACTGGGGCATCAAATTAACTTCTTCTTCATGGACATAAACTTTATCCGGATCCATTGCTCTTTCCTTAACACTTTCTACGAGGTAACAAGTTTTAAAATTTGCTTGTTTATGATCTTGCCAATCTTGCACATGCTGCTTTCACTGAGAAAATGCCAATTCTTATAAAAATTTTTGTAAAACTCTGAAAACAGCTGAAGCAGGTGCATAGGCAGGGGGGTGCACACAGGGTGCCCCCCCACTGTTAGAAAAGTTCCACTTAGAATTGCCAAATATGGCAAAAAGAAAGAAAAAGGAAAGGAAGGAAGAAAAAAAAAGAAAGAGTGCACCGAGGCGCCTCCACTGCATGTATGCTAGAGCCACCATGGGTCAAGTTGGCTCATCTCCATGTACATTTGACACTGACCTATATCTAGCATCAGGCAAGCATCTGAGGAGGCTGGAGTTTGGCACGCTATTTAAAGACATCTGACTTACCAAATGACATAATTATACAGCTAGTTATGGGCCAGGTCAGCTGCATCTTTGTTATATTGCTTCTACTAACAGGCACGGATTTAGGGGAGGAGCCGGTTGGGTCATCCCATCCCCCCCCCCTATCCTTAGCGGAATAACAAACTTTTATAATGGGCTATATATCGGCAAAATGAATAAATATAGTTTTTTGCAATAACTTATTAAAAAAACGGCAAAAGCTTAAATTTGTTTTTATTGATCCAAGAAATGAAAACACTAATCATGATGTTTTTTCAGTTGTGAATTCAAAACTGCAGGAGTCTACTTATAAAGCTGTTCTGATATAACTGTATGCCTAAAACAAACCCGAGGCTTTTTGAAATGAGTATATATGACGTCAGGGACCATGAAGCCAATTAAAGCTGGATTGGCTTTAACCCAATCAGTAGTTTTGCCGAGGAGAATTAACAGAAAATAACGATGAAAAAATTGATAAAAATTGTTTTGACTGGTAAAAATAAATGCATCTCCAGCAATCTCAGAAGTTCAAAATTTTAAAAATTATACAGGGGAACATGCCCCCTGACCCCCCTAGAAAGCTTACACCTATGGCATTCATTAAGTCAACCTATGCATTTTTAATTTCTCTGCCTTTACAAGTAGACATGACATTGTCTCAGCTCTTCTATCTTGATAGCTTCAATGCCTTGAATAATACCACGAAAGTCGTGCATTATTTGGGCTGCCTATAGTTTCACGCTTCAAGTTTGCCATTGTTAAACTGTATACTGATAAAGACCCTAACACTCTTTGCTTCCTGTGAGTTTGCAAGTGGTGACCTCCAAGTGCGAAATTCAAAATTATTTTTAGATCCATTTTTACCTTTTTTAATTGAAAAGTAGCCCTCCAAACCTGTATTGATTTCCGCGAAAAAGGCGCTGTTGAAAAGTACTAATAATAGAGGCATGAGGCTATACAGACCACATATTGAAGGGTTTCAAAGCAGTCCAAGCAAACAATACGATTAGGTTCATCTAACTAATTTCAATTCAACTAAAGCTTTAGTTTATTTTTTGACAAAGCACTTTAAATTTATCAAGACAACAAATTCAGATATACAAACTGATGAAAAGCAACTATGTATAAAAATGAAAACAGGACATGTACAGCTTACCCATACATGGTTGGTTTTAAGTGCCCTACCCTATCCCCCACACGCTAGAGTTGTCCTAGTTCGGTTGGGGCATCATTCATTAATACAATTCCGTATGTGTAGAGTGAGTTCAACCATTGGTACAAAGCCACTTCATCTGTCAAGAACTTATCAAACTCCACACAAGGAATGTTCCCTTGCATTTCATTTCGACCCCAGACTTTGATGCCATCATGAAGAATCGAGTTCCAACCTGGTGAAGGCATTTTTTCTGGCAACCGGCGATCCAGCAGCCAACCAGAAGCAAAAGTGCTCACATGACCATCAGGCCATGTGACACAAATGCTTGCACTGTCCTCTGATATAGATACCATTGTACCCGAATAGTCTGTACTGCAGACCTGCAAGATATAAGAGGGGGCTGTTGGTTAGGGACAAAAATAGAACTATTCAAACACCTAGCAAAGAAACCTTTCATTCAACAACAATGCCGGGTGAATACACAAAAACAGTACTCACAAAAATGTATAAGATTAACAAAAATAAATATAAGTAACATATTTGAAATCATACATAACTTTGCCTCTACTCAACTTATCGAAATAAAACATGAACAAAAAAGCTTTTAAGTCTTTCATATGCATGTGATGCAAATGATGCAAGTGATGCAAACAATGCAAGTGATGCAATTGATGCACATGATGCAGACAATGCAAGTAACACAAAAGTTTTAAGTGACACAAACAAATTTTCAAGTGATGCAAATGGTGCAAGTGATACAAATGATGCAATTGAGGAAAATGATGCAAGTGGTGGAAATGATGCAAGTGATACAAATGATGCAATTGAGGCAAATGATGCAAGTGATGCAAACAATGCAAGTGATGCAAATGATGCAAGCAATGCAAACAGTGCAAGTGATACAAACTATACAAGTAATACTAATGATGCAAGTGATGCAAACAATACAAGTGCACAAATGATACAAGTGATGCAAAAAATGCAAGTGATGCAAATGATACAAATGCTACAAACAATGTAAGTGATGCAAGCAATGCTAGTAATGCAAAGAATGCAAAAGATGCAATTAAATGCAAGTGATGCAAACAATGCAAGTGACACAAACAATGCAAATGATAAAAAGAATGCAAGTGATGCAAAGAATGCAAGTCACACAAAGAATGCAAGTGATGCAAAGAATTCAAGTGATGCAAATGATACAGGTGTGACTTAGCAATTGTTGCACTGTATAAGGGAGTTTTTACCTCTACAATGTCAACTGTGCGCTGCAGAATTTGTGGGTGAAAACACAATGGACAGTAGCAGCTATCACGGAGGTACACCAATGGATACTGACCCACACAGCTATCTCCCCACATGACAGTGAGAAGGCCTCTAGATTGTCCGTTTGAGCTTGCTTGATAGTGTTTAAACTGGACTTGGTTGGAAGATTTCTTGAGCCAGGAATCAAAATGATGAACTGATGCACCGTTGAAATGAGAAACCTGGTGGTTTTTGAATATGTTGCAATCTGGACAACTGTGTAACTGCCCTCAAGGCTTGGCAGTTCTGCACTCCAAAGGCAGAAGTCTCCAATACAAGGACTCTAGATCTAAGCTTTCTGACCAGGGTACAATACATTCTTTCTTGGGCACTTGCAATTGATCACCTTGAGAAAAAAGAACAGTGGAATAAATGAACAAAAAATAAAATTAGACTGCGAGTTTGCCCTGCGGCATTTGGGAAGAAATGATACACTCAGTAGAACTTAATCTATCAATAAGGCTTACTAACATTAAGACTTATTGCAATGAGTGTATTCATTGTTCTTTTTCATATCAATAAATAGAAATTATGTAAAAATTCCTCAATGTTCAGTTCCAAGCCATTTGCGACACTACACGCACAAAGCCCTAAACACTGGTATCGTTGATTGCTGAAACAATCCTACTGCTCTATTTGCTGTCAAATACTGCGCATGCAGTAAGAAAATTTTATATTTAATTTTCAATTCCACAAGTGGACTGCTTGACAAAATAGTATCACATGCAAGTTTTCTACTCAGGGATCAACAACCATGTTTGCCTTTTCAACTTTCAGATGATTCATACAATATATCCTTTTAACACTTTAGCTAAGCTAAGCCAAGTCCTTTCTCGAGCCTAATATAAGTGGCTGATAGGGCTGGTGCTTATCTCCAGTTTTTGTAGTGTTAAGCAGATGAAAGTCTTTAACTAATGCCCTAGACAGGACACTAATCCCTCACAGGTTAGTCCCCAGCTGAACTCATACTCATTTATACAGCTGATCATGAGTTGGCTGAAACAAAGTCAGGCAAAGTGTCTTGCTCAACTGACACAACACAATGGTCTGACCAGGGCTCAAACTTGCAGCCCTAAGATTACAAGTGGAACACGCTAACCGTTCAGCCAATGCACGACCAACATTTTTAACAATTTCCAAAAAGTTTGGCATTGAAACCAAAAGCTGAGCTGACATGTCTCTGACTTTACTTTTGATTCTTACCAAGTCTAAATTAAAGTCACTGATTGGCTAAAAATTTGGCAGTAAAAATTGGATTTGATTCATCCATCAAGCAGAAAAGTATTTAAAGTTGTGAATTTTTTTTGGTTTAATGACAGCAATTGAAAAGTTTGGCTTGCTTATTGATTTCCTCTTAAGAATAGGAGTTGCACTGTGCTGCACTTATAATTTTCTTGTATCATTTGTTACTGAACTAAATTCAAAAACCTCTTTATAAAACAGTGTTTGCGCAGAGTACTGACAGAAGCAAATCTAAAAAAAACATTTCGAACTAGTCACTTGTGTTCAGGCATATTGTTCCCGGTTAGCAACTCTTTGTTGTCACTTTTATTTTCAACCCTTAGGACTGCTTTTCATTTGCCTTCATGTTTTGAACAAAAAAGTTAACAAGAAAAAAGAAAGCCAACCATTCACACAAACACACAAACAACAAGGAAGGAGGGAAAAGGGTTTCCTTTTCTTTTCCTTTGTGACAGTCACTTTTGAATTGGAAGGCAAGATTGTTCAATTTCTTAAAATTCAAAAGTATTTTTTGGACCAGGAACTGGTCCCCAGATGCTGCTAATCTTGTTGTTGTTGTTGTTGTTGTTGAGGTGCAATGTTTCTTTAAAAAAAACCTAAGGCTCCGTCAGTTTGCATCATTCACAATAAAACTTCCCACAACGACCCTAAGGGGTATTCCCCATCAATTGACAGAGTTAGAATTTTCATTTCTGGATTTTTAGAGAATTTATAAGCAATTTTAGATAGCGTCGTAAACATTGCAATTCACAGTATTCAAAATTAATATGCATAGTCGAAGCCAACTAAAAGAACTAAAGCTCCACCAGTTCGCATCAGATCATCATAAATGTTTGCACAGTACGTGGTAATGAGCAGAAATCTCTATTGACTGACTGAGTTAGACTTTTATTTTTAATTCTTGAGGGACTCTACGAGCAATTCTTGATTGTACCGTACAACACAAATCTTTTTTTATTAATATTCATTGAGAGAAATCAAGTTAAAACATTGTTATGCATTTTCTTTTGTTTTCATCAATAATGACATTAAATGTACGTGGTGGTGATCCACTGACTTGAGCTACTTTAGCGAATAAATAAAGCATACAGTTTTTCGTCAGACACGATGACTGCACATGCAGTATATAGCAAATATCGCAACTGTAGTTATATATATGTAGAACGGTCGACGAAATAAGAACCAGCGTACAATGTATGGGAGTGAGAATCAAATGTAAATTAAAAGCCTTCAAGTATTTAAATGTATATGCGCGAGGAATAACCAAAGTACAGGGTGTAGATTTCAAGCTAATTAAAGTAGCCTTTGTCTGCTTTGTTGTTACTCATGACACAAAATAAGCAAACGAAACTGTGTTTAAAGAGTAATTATATTGTCCATTACACACTGTAAATATACTGTGAGGTCCGGTAGTATATAGTCGTACTTGTTCTCTCGTTCGCGGGAACACGAGCATTGTCTGCTGTATGATGAAGCGTCGTACTCTCGTTCAAACTCTTGTTTTGACAATGTGGCTGTTCTGTTTCGAATCGATATTTCCGATGAGGTGCATCAATGCCGCGTGCTTATATTACCTTTTCATATTTTGAACATAAACACTTTAATAGAATAACCTCCCTATGCTTTTTGCATGCATTCAACTCACGAGTCAGTACAGCTTCTCGCAAATTGTGGCAAACACTGAATACACTAGCTATTTATCATCAACATACCGTTTTTGTCTGCGGCTTCGATTGTTATTTAGTTTACGATGTTCTCGTTTTCCATGCCTTTTTTAGTCTCACTTGGTATCCTAGACTGCAAAACAGTCCCTTCTTTCGCTGGGAGATCGAAAATCCAAATGGGAGACTGGGGAGAGGAAATGGGTGCGCGGACGGGAGCAAAAAGGAATGGGGCTTTTTGCTCCCGTCGACGCATCCCATTTCCTCTTCCCAGTCTCCGATTTGATGAACGCATCTCCCGGCGAAAGAAGGGACTGTTTTGCAGCCTTTCATCGAAATAAGTTATTGAAAGCAGATGATTATTTTCAGCGGTCTACCCATACACTCTTACAAACTAACTCGCATGCAACTCGCATATATTAATCAGTCACATTTCACGCGAAGACTCCATGGGGACGGTCGGACAAGCTCTCTATTGCGCTCGCGAGATCAGTTATGTCTACTCAACCTCCATCCTTATCCGGGGGTGTGGCCGAAGCTCGTTCAGCTTTGCAGCCGCCACAAGATCGAAGATTCAGCCCCGGCTCCAGTACAAGCTACTCAAGGGCAACTGGGCCTTCTTTATCGGCTCAAGCAGAGGTTTGTTTATTTCCTTTATTCACCGCGTATTTTCGTTTCTTCCCGGTAGTCGAGTCCCGTCGTTTAGCTTTTCTTTTGAGTTTGTTTCTTCCTTGCTCTGCATTAGTTCATATTTTCTTCTGGCAGGCTGATATATATTACTGGGCCGGTTATTTTGAGCTCAGTTCGGTTTAGTAATCTATTTTGGCAGGTTAGGGAAGGTACTTTTTTCTGGGGGGGGGGGAGGGCTGGGGCCTCAGCTCAGAGGGGAGGGTTATCAGCGAAAGTGAGCATCAAAAGGGGAGGGTCAAAAGTTCTCTTGTAAAGATATTCAAAATTCACAGAATTTTCTAATGAAGGTTTTTGTGATTTTACTTTCCATTTTTCTTACAGATTAACTTTTTTTACACTTCCATACTCAAACTACAACTAAAAAACGTAAATACCCCACATTGATTGTTCACATTTTTCGTGTTTCAGCTCGCACAGATTCAGTATCAAGATACATATAATATTATATTCAAACAGTTTGTATTCACAACGATATGTATATTCTGAGTTTTCTACGGCACGGAAAATATCGTGTAGTAGTGAGGGGAGGGTCGCACTTTTGTCAGTCACCTAAAAATGGGGGGTCAGGAGTTTTTTTTTATCAAAACGCAGGGGAGGACCAACACTTTTTTTTGGAAAAAAATACCAAAATTTCCCAGCCCTCTCCCCCCCCCCCCCCTCAAAAATCAAATGGTCCGCCCCTAAGTCAAGAAACTGTCGGTGTGACTAACGGAGAAACAAAACAACAAATGATAAAATGACTTGACTTGGTTTTTTCTTAAATACGCAGTCCCGTACTGCATTCACTAGTTAACCCAAAGTGGAGTCCCAGTTTGACGATCTTCGGATTAACGGTATTCTCGGTTTATCATAATTCACAAATAGGCTTTTGGTTTTGGCTCCATTAAATCCTGTACCGATTGTAGGACACCTTAGGGGGATCTACCCACTAATTGAGCAACGTTAGTAAAAGTATGGAAAATTAATAATGGTAACCGTTGTTAACATTCATACTCCCCATTTACACTAGCACGAGCTATCTAGGAGTACTCCCGGAGTATTCCGAGACCATTCGGCTAATTGCATTCACTCCCGAAATTCATGTACAATCACACTACGAATTTAAGGTAAATCGAGTGATTCAGGAGTACTCCGCGATAGTTCGAGTAACGTTAGTGTAAATGGGGTCTTTGACTTTGCTACACACGTCGCATTTCTAAAAACAATACACACGCTCACACAAGATTTAGAATAACTTGCGTGCGGAACCAAAACAGTGTATAAAGTTAAAGTAAAACTTTTTTGCCAAGTCATCGTTGCGTGTTCCTTCTTGCAGGAGCCGTATATGACGCCAGTGAACCCCTTCATCCAGCGCTACAGGGAGCCCATGATCAACTTCCTCGACGAGCTGTCGGTATGATAAACGTTGTATGTCAATGTATAAAATATTCCACATGTTGTAAGGCGGTATTAAGATATTTGAACTTTATTTATTGGAAGTTTCAGCGTTTTGATTTGACAAGTATTTTGATAACAGAAAACTCATTAGTTTCTTTTTAGTTTTTGGCAGTGTTGGGGAATTTTGAAAACCTTCGTTTGCCATGTTTGTGTGTTACTCTGACGTACCTCGTTTTCGTGTCAGAAGCAACACTCGTCTTGACTTACCTCCTTTTTGTAACTAAAGCAACGCTTCTCCTTGGCTTCCCGAATGTTCGACAAAGGAGTGCTCACATCTTACTCCTAACTCCTCTTCTCTCTCATAGTCAATAAACGAACGCCCAAACACTTCAGAGTCAGTGTCATCGGATCTTGCGAGAGATTTAGCCTCCATACACGATCTTTGCTTCGCACATGAACAAGAATTGATTAAACAAAGCGCAACACAGGTAACCATTCCGTTCTGTAAATGTAAAGTCTCAGTTACAAGCCCCATTCCTGTAAAAGGCCTTCATACTTTAAATATCCCCAATAAAAGACAACTACAGTTTAAATATCTCCTATAAAAAATCTTGATAAAAGAATCCAAGTGAAAAGGTTCCCGGTAAGATTTCTGGTAAGACCCCGAATAGCAATGTGCACTAAAAACGTCACAAATCAGACAAACAAATCAGCTACCGTAAAATCGAGAGGTGGCAAACGCATTAAGTATACTTAAAATCGATTCCTGTATTTACAAGATTGTTACGTTCTCTATACACCTCTTTAAACACTATTAATTAAATTGGAAATTTTTACCTCCACGTGACTCAGACAAACAGAGGCGTGTAAAACGCTATCAAAGAACCCGCAATTTTAGGTCCACCTCGCATAACCTTGTTATAAATTTGCTCCTGCTCTCCTCCTCCCTCGGGTGTAAGACAATCTGTATTTAACCATTCTCATCTATGTGCCACAACCCTACCTAAAGGTCTCCTCTCCATATTTTCTTTGTTCATATCAAACCAAAATAGGATTGAGCTGTTACTACGGTTAATGTTGTCATTTGTACAACTCAAAGTTGCGCTCCAATCAGATTTTTATTTTCATATTTTATTATTTTTGTTTATTGTGAGATTGTTTGGCAATGCATTTTATATTTTCTCCACCGACCAAAATGTGGCGCCCTGTCAGTTCATAATAAATTTGATTGCGGTACAAATATCTTGACTATGCAGTGCTTGAAACTCATTTTTAGTTCTTTTTAGTCTATACGCAAAACCTAGAAGCCCATACATTTACTTATATAAACAAAAGTTGCATTTTATTATTTGGAACAGATGCCATTTCAATAAATCGTGCACTACAAACTAAGCTTACTGTACTGAAGGGCAGAGTGGGTGATAATCTTTTCTCAAACTGTATTAGACTAATGCGAGTAGCCTATCATGTAAATTGTTCTTCTAGGATGCTGCTATAGTCTTGTGAGGCCACAGCACCAAATCTTACTAGTCTCAAGCTAGTGGACTACCACAAGTTTCGAGCTCTGAGTATAGTTGTCACCCCTTCAGTCCTCGAGATGAACCCATTTAAACTGACGTGTTTCAAACTAAAGTCGTTTTTTATGTCCGTTAGTTGGGTATTTCACCAATAGTCACAGAGGTCACGGGTTCGATTGTCGTTAAAATCCCGAAAGCATTTTTGATGGTTCTCTTTTTTATTTACCTAATTTGTGATAATAATAATGAAAAAAATTAAAAAAGGTAAAAATTTTTCTCTGTAGGTTAGTGCCGCTGTTTATGTCACAGTCGCTGAATTGGGTAAACAATACACCGAGCGACGCAATATGATGCACAAAGGTCCATTATTTCTGCATTTTTTTAAACGTTGTTGGCAACAGATGAACACTTCTTTTCCTTATCATCAGTTCAATCTTCTTACCATGGTTGTCCGAAGAATAAAAAGATATGGTGATTGTCACATCACTTGTGGCATCACAAGTGTTCGCCGCCTTCTTTGTTTACCCAATTCGGATCACGTGACTGACCAGCGGTATTGGTCTATAGGCGAATTTCAGTTTACATAATGTCTAAAAATAAACCTTTTTAAAAATGTTCGGGACCTTAAGGCGGGAGTAAACCCAAAGTTTTAGTGTTGGATAATGAGGAAGTTGAAAAAGATATTTGAATAAGAAGAAATTTGAGTAAAACCAGGAAACCGTCCCTCCTGGCAAGGGACTAGTATAGCTTTGGTTTGAGAACGGTTCGGCGAATCTTCGGGACATTAAGGCTTGAGTACACTCAACCTTTGGTTGGATAGTGAGGAAGTTGAAAAAGATATTTGAATTAGAAGAAATTTGAATAAAACCAGTAAACCGTCCCTCCTGGCAAGGGACTAGTACAACTTTGGTTTGAAAACGGTTTTGCGAATTAACATCAAAATATTAATTTCAAAATTAATTTTTAAACTTCCCCAAAAATTACCAATTCAAAAAACTCTTTAAAACTACCAATCTTCAAAAAAGGATAATAAAACTCAAAATTCATCAAAAAATTCTTTAAATATTCAAGCTAATTCTCCTTCATTTTATCTGTGTTTTAAGCATAGGGATTTGGTAGATTCAAACCATGGGCGGAGATATCGTAAGAAACATGAGGAAAAGTGGCCACAAAGCGCGCTTTGGGTTACTCCCGCCTTAAACAAAGAAACCTGTCCCTCAAACCGCCAAAGAAATAACAGTTGACTCATTTAAAATGAGAATGACTGAAACCCTTCTATTCTTATTAGCTTTTCATTTATTTTTCATTTTTCTTTGTTTTTTCTCTTAACAGCCATACCTTAAGAAACTGGTAGCTGTTACAGAAACATTGAGACAACGGGAACTCCAGTTCATCAAAGAAAACTGCAGTTAGTTAGTCATGACATAGCTGATTAGTAATGTCTGATTTCCAACTGGGAGGGACTAGGTATTATTGGGCGTCACAAGGCCAAAATGAAATGTGACGGGGAATATGGAGGCCAAAATGAAGAGTCGAACTAAGTATTCCAGAAGATAATACTTATGGAACAGCCAAGGGACTGAGAGGGTCGAAATATAGAAAAAAATTGATGTTTTCTATTTTGGGACTTGCTCTACGTTTTCACACAAACTCTGGTTCTTTTGGTAGAGATTAATGTTTGAATCTGAATTAACATTTGTTCTCTCAAAAAGAACTTTCTACCGTTTTAAAAAGCCATTTAATGCTGACTTTAGACTTTAAATAGGAACCAGAGTTATAAAAAGTCCCAATACAAAATCTTTTTTGGGTAATGACACGTGCATTTGCTTGTCAAGTAGTTCTCATTCCCTCACGGTCCCAAATTTGGCTGTAGGATGATGAATAATCGAGTGTAAATAGAATGTGAGGCGTAAGAGTTATTAACTCATTCAGCCCCAAACATGTCAAATGATGTGTTGCAGAATTCTCCCAACTAGAACCCATACTTTTCACGTTATCAGTTTAGGAGAATTCTGTTTTTCATCTTCTGTAGTTTGTCATGTTTGATCAATTATCATTTTCTCATTACCAAATGTCTTATTTTGTATGGGTTATGTAAGGAGAAGTTAGATGTTGATAAGGCTGGGGCTGAAGGGGATAATTCAAGCATCAGTGATGTACAATGAGAACTAATGAATCTTTTTTTCTGACATAATTTATTTGAAATCGAAATACCTAGGTATTAGTATAGAATCAAACCCATGTTTGTCTGCCGCCTATTGCTGCTTCTTATAAAGTTGATTTCATGATTTCATAACCTCAGTCTTTATGAATAAATATATATATTACCATGAAAATCTTGGTGCACTTACCCGTAAGCACAAGAGTCGAAAATTGGTTAATACTCCCAATAAGGATCCATAACTTCCTTTTAAAGTGCCCATGAAGCAAAAAATGTTATTATTTCAGTGGATAGCCCTTGCCAAGTGAGGAGTAGCGGCGAAAATTTTTTTGTCAAAATCTTTTATGGTTCTCGAGATATTAATAAATATTTAATGTTTTCAACTGATGATGTGACAGGCAAATTTACATTTTTTTAAAATCTGCTGCCAATCTATAACCTTTGGATGAATTTAAGCCAAACTTAGACCAATGATCTATCAATCTTGAGGTACATCATTAGTCCAAGTTTTGCCCGAGCTCATCTAAAGGTCATGGATTGGCAGCAAGTTTTAAAAATTGAATTCTGCCAGTTATCAGTTGAAAACATTAAATGTTAATATCTCAAAAACCATAAAAGATTTTGACAATTGTTTTTCACCGCTTTTGTTCATTTAGCAAGGTCTATTCACTGAGGTAACAAAATTTTTCATTCCATAGGCACTTTAAGGAGTAATATGCTTACCATCGAACCTTATATGGTCAGCTTCTTCTTATCTTGTAACCGAGCAAATGTTTCGTGCGAGTTATGTATCGATCAATTCGAAACTTCAACATCCTCCACCCGGGCAATCCCCGGGAATTTGATATTTTGAAATCGCTTTTGGTCAAATTCCCGGTCCCTGGTAAAGATCGGTGTTCAAATGCCTGGCCATGTGGAAAAATGTGAGTTCAAATGCCCCCGTCCCCGTTGGACGTAGATCTGTTTTGAAGAGGAAATGGGTCCAACATGTGCACATAACTGAGGGAAGTTTACAGGTTATGTTGAGTATTTTATTGCTGATATTGGTGTTGGAATATCCACTGGTACGTTTTATGATTAAAAAGTTAGCAAATTTAAAGCCTAGAGGCACTTAAATTCATCATAGGAAAGAAATATATGCAGTTTAAAATTTCATTGTTTATTCAAATGCCCAGTCCCACGGGCACTTCCAAATGTCAAATTCCCGGCCCCCAGGAAAAGGTTGCTGTCAAATTCCCGGGGATTGCCTGGGTGGGATGTTGAAGTTTCGAATTGATTGCTACATTAAGTTAGGAGAAATCGGATTGACCAAACTCGGATGTGTGGAAATGTTTTTTTATTTCACTTTTTAACCCATCACAAAATTTATCTAAAAGCCTTTTTGTTTGGTGCAAACCTTTTGTATCGATCTGTAGGCAAGATTCTAAACAGGATCAAAGCATGTGCCATTAATTTTTGGGAATAGATATTTGTGGGTGAAGGAGTATGGTGAGAATTTGTTTCTCTCGTTTTGATCTGCATACATTTCTTCATAACTTGAACTTTTTCAAATTGTTAAACCGTAGGTCCCGGGTAGCAGATCTCGAAGGGGACCTCGAGTCCTATTGCCTGTTCACTCGTGACTCCTTGAGTCAAAATGTTATAAAACAAAACAAAACAAACAAAACATTGAACGTCAAAATTGGAAGTTTACAGATTCTCTTTGATGCGTTTTAATAAGCAAATTTAGGTTTTTGAAGCGTTAAGAACTGTGGGTAACTGTATAGGTCGCCATTCTTTTAGGAAAGTGACGTCAGTTAACCTAATAAGCTCCAATCAAGATAATTGATTTCTTGGTGGTCTTTCCCATACTTTTCATGCTACTAGTTTTGGAGTATTTAGTTTTTATCTTCAGTAAATTGACAATTTAAAAAAAAGTAGGCAGCTGTAAATTTTCCATGATGCATTGCGAACTTTTCATTGCTAAAAGGAACTCAGGGAAGGTAACATTTGGTAAAACTCTTCCTTCCACTAACAACACTGTGTTTGTCAAAATTGAAGTTAACAGACTCACTGGGTTTTTATGGGCAATTTTAGAGGTTTATGACATAGGAATTATGGGTAAATGTACAGGCTTTCCTAAATATCTTAATTTGTATGTGTTAGCACGGAAAAGTTCGATGTCGATAAATTAATTAGGGACAAAAAACTTTGAATGGTGGGTGAGTTAAAAAAAATTGTGTATATAACGGACATACCAGTAGCTTCGTCCAAGGCCTAAATTGGAATCAAAATCATTTGTAAGCAAATCAAAATCGACCAATACTAAATGAGCTAGCAATTATATTCATGGTTAGGACTTAGTATTGAATAATTGAATTAATTAAATCACAAAATTGTTCATAGCTTTGCTATTGTAAATAGTTTTTAATCAAAATCTATTGCTTGGAATTAGCGCATTGTTGCAGTGTAAATTTATACTGTTCAGTAAGTAGGCAGTGTTTGACAAATGCCAATTTTAAATATAGTAATGTTTTGAAAAGGAGTTTCGTTTGCGCTCCATGGTGTTAGTAGAACTGGATTGGTAAGACCATCATGTAGAAATCATCTTTCAAAATGCTATTTTGTAATAAAACGCAATTACACTGTAGGTTTTTGTGTGATGTGGTGCAAATCATGTGGGTTTCTCTCAGAACATGCAGGTGTTTGCAGTAGCGCACGGCAATAAGAAGAGAAAATCTCTCCGTAGAAGGCCTTCGCTCGAGAAGTGTTCTGTGTATCAGATCGTGTAAACGTCTACAGTGTTCCGTATTGATTCTGTCGAGAACCAAAGATTAAAGGTTACCGACTTCGTTTTAAAAATAGCGCACGTCGAGAGATAACCGCTATATGGAAAAACGTACGCTCGTAACTATTGCATACCGTCTACTCGAACTGTTTTTCTTAAATGATCTACTTTTTTAGTTAGATAGCTCCCTCTCACTCCGAAAGAGTGCGCTGGGTTACCTAATTTGTAATACAAGATGTCATTTTACATAATTGCCAAGACGCGTGGCTATTGAGGCAGCAGCATCATAAACATACTAGGATAGTGCAGAAGAGACAAATCTCGACTGCACGTAATGTAAGATAAAGAATTCTGACACGTTAACATGAAAACGGTCTGACACTGGATCAAATTAGCCTGACCCTGAACTCACAGGTCCTTTGGAGCTCTGCCCCGCCCTTGATTAAATCAGTTACAACAACATCAACCACACTTTTTAATTTGTAGCCAATTTGACAGTTACAGCTGCTGCAACTATACCTATCAGAAGTCAACAGGTCGGGGCCCTCACATGCAGGGGTAAACTAAGCGTGTTCATATATCCCTTTCTGTTAATCGGTAACAATTCTTAGCCAATCGGAGGGCGCTAAGAATTGTATCGAAATTGCAGCCAATGGAAACTTGTGCGCTAAAGATGTTTGTGACGTCAAGGCGGCGTGGTTCCTCGGCAATTGGAGTCGTGTTTGCCTTTTTTGGGGGGGAAGACTAAATTCACTGAAGGTTTTCTTTAAGATGGCGAACATATTCGACCCAGTCTCCAAGGTTACGACGCGGTTGGGTGACCTAAGTTAGCTTTTACGCGGAAGATAGCATTGCAAGTAAGCAAAGAATTACTTCCAATCAGTATGGCAATAAAGTTATATACTTCCTTTATAAGCCTCTAATGTTAAACAATATCACAGTATTCAGTATCGCTTTTCGAAACAAAACAGTTTTGCCATTCTCAAGTTTCAGCGCGAAATATGCATCAATGTGCGGCCAGTTTTGTTTTTGTGATTCACTGAACTTCGGAGTGGGACCACTTCGAATTACACCGGTTTTATTTGAGAAAAAAATAACGGATCGACAGATTGGCTTATAATTTGCCACGGAACAGACTCATATTCACCTATTTAAAGCTAATTTTAAGTAACGTACAACGTAGAACGCAAGGAGAACGCAGAGCGTGTAAGTCCGCCTTGTCAGCCTTTTGTTTTGGACCTAAATCATCAGAGACGTTGAGAGCGTACGAAACAAAGTTCTGACAAAAGCACAAGTATTTGATAAAATCAGAACCGTCGGGACGAAATTGATATTTGGGGGGCTGTGATATTTGGGGGGGGGGGTGTCCTACACAAAAGGAAAAAGTTAAAAATTCGTTTGTTCAAGGAAACCAACATGGCCGTTATGACGTCAGGTGAAAACCGGCAATAACGTGTGCTATCACTGGTCAAATCTACGATTTGGTTCGGCCTACGAAGCAGCACAAACTTCGAAGTCGTGATTAATATAAAAAAAAGAAGAAGCGAAAACAGTGGAGAGGTCGCGTTTCGTCCTCATTGACGACCTGGTAATTACTAATTAATACATTGAACCCCCACAGGGTCAGTGACGGGTATTTATTTACCAGTCACTACCCTGTTCTCCTTCTAATACCGTAGAATAGACCCTTTTCGAGTTCCAGGTACCGCTGATAAAAATAGACTGTTGGCGCACGTACTATAAAATATATAAAATATTTACAAATTCCAGCGTGGGGGAACGGAATTTTAAAATAAAACAATACACTGAGTCGTGAATAACACCTTTTCTCCCTGGAACTTGTGAATATTTTACTTCAGTTCGAGGCTTACCCTGAGTACGTGCGCCGACAGTCTATTTTAATCAGCGGTACCTGGAATTAGAAAAGGGTCTATTAGGGTTTTTAGCGGTTTAGAAACAACTTTAACATCATGTTTTCGCAACAGTCTTGTGATAGGTTTGGTGAGTCCTCTAACATATGGAATGCAGGCAAACTGTTCGTGGAATTTTGACGATGGGTCAGCCCATTTGAAGAACATTGCAACAAGTTCTCCTGAAGAGGGAATCGTCATTGCACTGTTGTTGTTGTTTAATATGTTCCAAATAATAGAAGTGGGGTAACCATTGGCCATTAATG
>JAOBRD020296582.1:5922-22319 GCA_027575215.2 Hydrozoanthus sils | reverse complement strand
TTACTTTGAGCTGATTGGATAAAAGCAGGGGCATTTTTTCTTAATTCAGGGCAAAATTACTTAGTGCTGATTGGTCGCTGGTACATTCCTGAAAATTTCAGAAGATTTTCAGAAAATTTTTAAAAGTCTCAAAAAAACCTTTGAAACATTTTTTTCTGAAAATTTTTGAAAATTTCCAAATGTTTCCAAACACCCCAAAAGATTTTCTGATTATTTCAAAAATCATAAAAGTGCCTTAGAAACAATTTCAAACCTCTTCTGAAGATTTCCTAATCTTTCAGAGGTTTCAAAGATTTAATTTCATATCAAGCAGTTTTTGAAGAAACTTCGGATAAATGAGTTAAGTTATGCAATGCTTTCTCGTGAGATCCTGCGGAGAATGAAGAATTTTTCTCTTGATGTCATAAACATGTAATCGCCCGGTTCCTCAAAAAATTTAGGTTTAATATCACTTATGTTTTCAATTTTTTCCAAGTTGCTCTCATCATGAAACAACTCAGGCAAGTTTGGAAAAAATTGAAAACACTTGTGAAGTTAAACCTAAATTTTACTTGGCCCCATGCAATTACCCACACTAATTTGAAAAAAGTGCAGAAGAAGTAACAGAAACATTTAGAGCTTCACAGTAGAGTTGCTGCCATTGCTCCCAATCAAATGATCATTTAATACTGATAGTACAGTAGCTATAAAAGGCTATAACCATTCTTTTTTTAATTTCTTATCTGAAAGTACATAATTATAATTATTTTAATATGAACTTCCTTGAAAAAAAATTTTAATTTGAACAAAATGTAAGTTTTTTACAAATCTTTAAACTCTACATTTATTTGGTTAACCCTTGTTGCTGACCATCAAGAACTGATTTTGACCAGGTTTTCTGAAGTTTAGCAACTTTTGTTGTTTACAGGCAGAGGCACGTCTGTCTGCAAAGCGGGCAGCCCGTGCAGAAGCAAGAAACATCCGCATGAAAGAACTTGAAAGACAGCAGAAAGAGGTAAGAATTAATTTGTAATAAGGAACATCCATATTTTTAAGGTTTGTCGATGTAGTGGTCAACAAGAAATGTGACTATTGTATTTAACCTGCTATGTAAAACCAAAACTAGAGTGAATGAGGTTAATAAGATACTCTCAGGTGTCAAATAATTGGGGGGGATTATAATAAACAGGGGGTAAGAATTTTTTTCAAAATTTACTAAATGGGGGTCCAAGTAAACGGGGGGAGATTGAGAAATTTCTGAAAAATTTAAAACAAGACAACAGAGACCAGCAAGGATATAAGTTAATTGAATTCTAAACTCTAGATTCTTGTTGCTAACAAGAAAAGGGAAAGATCAACACCGAACATGACACTGATCAGAAGAATCTATATCTTGAAATTTTGACAACTTAATGATCGAACCAGTTCTTAAGAAATCGATGAATGGGAGGGTCCTAATCAGCCCCAGGGGTGTGGAGTAGAAATCTAAAGTTAATGTTTAATTGGTACCTGAGAGTAGTGTATAACAAAATTGGAATGTTTTTGATTAATCCTTAATCCTGTTATATTAAAATCTAATTTAACAACATGGATGTTGGCTAGACAAGGGAAGGTCAGAGTGGTTTAAGAGGCATATATGTAAGAAAAAAATAGTTTGCCTGTTTTGTAACTTAGCTTGTAAAAACCTTATCTTTTGCTTACTTGATTAAGACTGGAGTTTAAAGGACAAGCTCGATCTGTTTTATCTGTAGAGGTTTAGGGTAGCCTGCATGCAGACGCCAGTCTCTACTCAGCTAATTTAATGGCTGTTACTAGCGTCTGTGAATCAGAGAACATTTTCATGTTCTGTAATTATGCAGACTCCAGGTTAATGTATATTGTGGTAATTTGAGATACTGATAAAAAACTCCCTGGATTCTGTGTTTTTTTTATTTATAGAGGCCATAAGCTTTCAGTTTTGGTGAGCAGTTTCTAGCCTTAGTTTTGCTTACCAGTTGTTTGCTAGTTGCGATGGAAAAGAAAGCTATTCGCAAACGCTGACTTAGAATTTGTTGTTTTAAGTCAAATGTTCAACTAACTACAGGTCTCCAATTTCTGTAAGCAAAGGCTTAAAGATTAAAAAAGGCCAACAGATCGAACAGCTGGAAGTTACACGGGGGAGAGTAAGCTTTTCGCAAAAAAATGCAAATAATTAATATAAAATAACTGTTCAAAGTAATCGCTGCTGTTTACTTGATCCGAAATGACTCTCAACTTTGAAAGAAAGTCTCAAAAAACTTCAATGCCACAAAAATTTAATGAAAGCCATAGTTTAATCTGTTTGTGAAATTCTATATGTTAAAGCATTTTTTCAATTTAAAAATAGTTTGTTTGGTGTAGCAACCAATCAGCTTCTACACTTAGAAAATTAACCAATCACAGTGCATCTGTTCATTTTGGACGGATAGAACTATGTCACAGAACATCATTAACGGCACTGATTCATAGATGGTTAATATAAAAATTAAGCAGCTATGCGTAGACTAGTTTAGAGGAACCAGTGAGAAATTAGATCTAGCTTTTAGGGTTTGAAATTAACTTTTTTTCGAGTAGCCAGGTGAGTACCAGAGGCAAAAGTTTGGTAGCTTGAGTGCTAGTTTTGATAGCTAATTATATAATTTCGTTGTTCATTCCATACATTCGATAGTTCCATAGCTATGTGCTCAAGAACAATTGCATTTGTTTCCAGGATTGTTTGCCCAGGAAAGCAGATAAACTTCATTCAGTTATCACATTGTTTGTCATTTTATTGAAACAATAGCTCTTAGATAATTAGGTTCCACACAATCTTGTAGTATCAAAAAAAATAGAAGCCAGCATTCATTTTTTGGTACCATTTGCCATCCATAGGTGACAAGTTTGAGCCTTGAACTTCCAATGATTCAATTAGTTCTAATTTTAATACACTTTTTGTTGTTGTAAAGTTTGTTATTTTCCAGTATTAATTTATCTGTATTTTTCTTACCAGTCAAATGATGCAGTATTTATTTGCTATTTTTTTAAGGCTGTTGAAGAAATTGATAAAAAGCATGAGATTATGAATGAAGATCCAACTCTGAAGAAAAAGGTATAACTCTTTGGTATATAAAGCTACTCTGGAGTCCTAAATGATAGCATGGCATGGAGTAATGTAGTACAGGGTGGAAAATTAAAAAAAATATCATTTACTATTTAAAAAAGGTGTCTCTTGAACATCTAATCTAGAGTAAACAAACAAAGTCAACCTCGTCACTTTGTTTGTCGACAGTGCACTCCAGTTCCTTGAACTGATTGATTGCGTAAAATGCTTGTGGTAAGATGGTTACCAGTGCACCACAGTCAACATTGTTTTTGTGAAAGATTGGTGATGAGCAATTGTAGGTTCGGTTCAGTGCAGAGATGTTTATCATAATACTTGTTTGCCTCCAAAGTTGAAGAAAAATATTTTTTAACAGCAGGGTGCTTAGGAAAAACATTCATGAGTTCTCTGATTTAAGCCTTAGAACAACCTGCGACTACTGCTAAGTGACATTTGCAGATTTACTTTGAATTCACAAGAAAAATAATCATTTTCCAATCCATCTTGAAGTGAATTTGGCCTCAAAACCCCTCTCCCCATCAGAATTTACTGAGCCATTTATCCCCCCACCCTTCCAGTTCCAGAATTTCCATTGCCTTCATGGTGGGGGTCTGGATATTTGAAATTGGAACTATACAGCAGCCCAAGACAGAAAAACGACATGAAGTCAGAATACCAAACAGATCCAATTTAAAGCAACTAGTAACTCTGTGTTCCTTTTGCATTAAAACCAGCACTTTTCCAAAACTGAACCACTGAGATAAAACTGTCAACAAAATACATTTTTGATACAATACACCTTATGTTTTAGCTCCATTGCCTTTAGTTTTGGATGGGGGGAGGAGGGGGCTTATTTAAAACTTCAAGCATTAGACAGGGGGCTTATTAGAGTATTTACGGGTTGGAATATAATTGAAACCACGTTCTGTAAGCATTTCAGTCTGAGGTTTTTATTTTTGTCTTTGACTTATCAGGCCAAAAGTGGCAAACAGCAAGATGATCTGCAGATATCAAATTTGATTTGCTTCTTGCCAAGGGTTTTTTGTGTTTATCATCATGTATCATGTATTTATTTTTCTTGTTATCGTAGAATTTGAATTTTCAGCTAGTAAAAAGAGGAACAGAAGCAAAATGAAGTGGTTGTTGCCAAGAGGTTCCCTTTCATTGCTTTGTAGACAGTATGATTTATGTTATGCAATTTCTTCAGTTTGTACCAGGAAGAACAGGCTCCCTTGGTAATTTGTCCAGAGAAGGGGAGATAGAGGTCAATGGTCCAACAACGAATGACAGGGCAATGAAGAGTATGCAGGCAAGTGAAAACATGAATTTGTAACTAAAAAGAAGCTCATCATATCTTTCACTAAAATGAGTAAAACCATTAAACTTCTGCTGTTTAGAATTTACCCCACACCCTCCACTTGAGGGTGGGTGATGATAAGTTTCATTTTGCGATTTATTGATTTGGGTTGGCATTCCGTTTTTGACTTAAAATTTCCTTTTTTGACCTTAAAGTTTCCTTTATCGATCTAACAAGATATTTTAAAAAAGTTAACTTGTTCACTGGTCTGCCGTATCGAAGTTGTAATTGTATATAGGTTTATTCTACAGTGTTTATAGTCAATAGTCTCACTTGGCCTTGAGGTTTAGTTTAGTATAGATGATGCACTAGGAGACAAATTTTTAGGATGCGTTGCAGAGAACCATGCTATGGTGAACATTATTTTAACTTTGTTCCAGAAGGACAACATGTTGAGTTTCTTGATGATGTGCAACCTAAATTCAAAAGAAATAACTAACTCCAACAGATGGCACTTGGCTTGGTTAAATCTCTTTCCTGAACAGCAAGGGTGGTTTGTTATTAGGGGCATAACGTTGAAATAAGACTCGTTTCCCTTAAATCAGCTTAAGTTGTGTCAAAGTGTACGTGTACATTCCCAACAACAGTTACCTCTTTATACAAAGCCTGATCTAAAATAAGTAAGTTACGAGTTGTAAACAAGAAAAAATGTTGTTTTAATATCCTAATTGAAATTTTCTCTTTGCAAATTAGAACATTCCCAGAAAAATTCATGTTTATGTCATATGTATAGTAAACTTGATATGGTAAAATCTTATAAGATTAGTATGTTTGATGATATAAACAGTTTAGTTATCATAGTTTTTAGTTGCAACTGGGTACATTAGCTTTTTGTGTTTTCAAAGTAACCCACATAACCTCAAAAGTCAACTGTAAGTGCCCCTCAGGTAGCCTTGACACTACAATTAAAAACTGGTTAGCCCAGTTGGTAAGGTACCAGTCTGTTGTGTGGGAGGCCCAGGTTCGATTCCCAGTGACGGACCTTCACTCAGGGTCTTAAAATAATTGAGTAGAAGGTACTGCCTTTGCTCTAACATCTGCAAGCAGTTAGACCTTTGCATCTTCTTGGATAAGGATGTTAAACCATAAGTCCCGGGTAGCAGGCCTTGAAGGGGACCTTGAGTTCTATTGCCTGTTCTCCCATGACTTCTTGAGTAAATAATGTTAGAAAACTAAAACTAATCTTTTTGTAGAATAATAAGATGGATTGGTAAATTTATTTATGCCTTAGTTGCTTTTACAGGACAGTCTACATGAGTCAGAAGAAAAATACAGAAAAGCTATGATATCAATTGCTCAGTTAGATAATGAAAAACAAGCACTGCAATATCAAGTGGATTGTTTGAAAGACAGGTTTGTCACTTCTTATTCTTTATTGTTCTTTGAGCAACATCATAAGAAAGAAAAACAGGGGAAGTAGAAATTCTTGTTTCAATCAACTGTTTACATAGTTACAGACTGACTTTGCAGTGTATTTCAAATTTCTTCCATTGATAAATAAAATGAAAAAGTAAAACAAATGGTTCAAGTTCCAAAACACTGAATTACCTTGAGCTCAGTATGTCTAATTAAATTGCAGTACTTAAAAGTCTCCCAATTAGTAAACTTGTTTTGTACAACACTTAGCCTTCTATAGTGTTTATTATAGGTTTACCAGGGGCCTATGCTTCCTGGAAAGTCCTGGTCTTTATTTTCACATGGAAACTGCTGGAATTTGGTTGTGGTTTCTCAAAAACTCTTATAGGAAATGAGCAAAATGAATGCTTTTCGATTTTGTTTTTGTTTTAGGATGTTGTTGAATATGGGTTTTGGTTTTGATTTAGAACTGAGATACACTGCAGTAAAAGTATTAGCAGTTTGTAATTAAATAGTATTCCTGGAATATACAATGAAAAGCTCCTGAGAAGTTTTGGAATTTTACCAGTAAGTGTTGGAACCAGTAACTACCTGTTGAATGTTATTGGTGTTTTGTTCCTGAAAGCTGTTAGTCTTACTTAAGCATCCTTTTGACACTAAGTAAGTACCTGAGATAGACACAATTTGTTTTCCAAGAGTTAATTAATATTTTGTTTATTTCTAAGCTCAACAGCTTGGACATAAAATTTCAGACTTTGAAAGTTAACAGCAGTTTAACAAAACAATGTAAAAACAACTGAAACTGTGTTTCACAATTCTGTATACATGTGCTGTGTTTTCAGCAATGAACAACTCTGTTCCATTCTTAGTGTCTTTAAAATTGAAAATTTAGAAATATGGTGTGAGTAGGTGTTTTGAAAAATAAATGCTCTTAATAGGAACATGTGTATTTGGTATAATTACGGGTAACTGTAAAGAACAGTTCATCTCAATGGACAGACAGCCAACTGTGAGATGGCAGTTTACTGACAGTAATTAGTGAACAGGTTTCTGACAGCTGGCTACAGAACATGTTGTTGAAGTGTTAACTTTATAGACACTTTATTTACATTTTATCTTAATGTCTATATGTTTGTTGTAGGCTTGCAGAAGAAGAAGAAATATCAACAGAGATTAAAGTTGAATTCAAGAACAAAACAAGGGTTAGTGGTTATACTTGTGGCCCCAAAAGTATTGTCTTAACTTTCAGACTTAAATAAACTTACTGGCTAATGTTTGTCTAATGAAGATTCACCCATTCTGCGAGATTAACTAGATAAATGATTTAACTTTATCCTGAACACAAGTACAGGTTGGAAAAAACTTCAAGTTTTACTGTAGTAACCTAATGTGAAGAACTGCAGAATGTGCCTACTAAATGTATTGTTCCATAGGGGTGAGGGGGGGGGGGTAGGGGGGGAGATTGAATCTCCTACCATCACACCTGAGTGATGGCTGCAAGGCCTGATTGAAAATAACATCCTCCATGCCTTTTTCAAACCAATTCCTATTTCCCTATATGTTTAAATGCTTACAAACACATCACAGTGGATCACATTACTTGGTAGGGTTTTTGTGTATTGTATTTTTATCTTGATTTCGATTTCATTAATTTATTAACTTAATATTTTTTTACTTTTAACTAATTCTAAAATTTATTGTATTTGCAAACTTGTGAATTTGTCCCCTATGCTATGGAAAGGCAACTCAATGGTTCCTTATCCTATTTGGGAAATGCCTTTTGTTGTACATTGCTGAGTTGAATTAAGGCTTCTGGCAATTAATTTGGCTCAACAGTGTATGAACTTCCCTAAAATTATTCTTTATGTTGAATTTTCCTAATAACTAGCGGTATGTTTGGCCCCAGCTTCTGATAAACAATACATGTTAACATCACAACTAACAGCACACCATATCATACAATGGGATCTTTGAAAAAAGTTTCAAGTTATTCCTAAAAATGTTATTAATTTAAAAGGTAAAATTTAAGAAATTCAGAACCAAAAGTTTAGAATCTGATCTAGAGATAAGTTTTGAAATACTTGTAAAATAATAAAAATAATAAAAACAATAAACACATTTGTTAAAATATTAAAATTACTTTAAAACTCTCAAATTTTGGCAACCACTGTTTGCCTTCTCTCCTTATGAAGGCAAACAATGGTTGCCAAAAAGTTAAAGTTTTAAAGTAATTTTAAGATTTTAATATATGTGTTTATTGTTTTTATTATTTTACAAGTATTTTAATAAAAAATTTATCTCTAGATCAGATTTTGAATTTTTTGTCCAGAATTATGAACACTGATCGTCCATCCAGTAATTTAAGAAATTTTACTTTTTAGATTTATATTTTAACCAGACATAGGGAGAATATTATTGTTATCATTTGTTATACAATTGTTTAATAATTATTATTAAAAGGAATGTGAAAGATTAAAAAGAAGTCTAAAGCAAAGTGAGGAAGAGGTAGCCATGTTGAAAGAAGCAATTGAATTACGCGACAATTTCTTAGCAGTAAGTGGTTTTGTTTTAACACTTGATTGTACCAGCTGGTTTAGTAAAACAAAGAAAAGTGTGTATGTGCTATAATCTACAGTGAGAATAATAATCATATGTTTTAGTGTTCTTTCAATATGATTTTTTTATAAATGAATAAAGTTACCATATTTATTGGAATAAATGCCTGGGCACTTATTTGGTTTTTGGTCTTTTAGGGTATTTGAGAGGGAGAGTGCAAAGAAAATTCCAATCGAGCAAATTTGTTATCTTCCACTACACAATAAAGTGCAATATGATCACACTGCCTAATAAAACATTAATTTTTTAAACAAGTTCTAGGTGGAAACATTATGAATAAAAGTCGTTATTCTAGTATTCATGCACAATGCAATATTCCAACAAATACTGTCAGATACAAACAATACAGACAGACTGTCTAACAAAATAATTTCAATCTCAACCAACAGTAATCAGTAACGGCCATGTTCTAGTGATACCTAAGCCAGTTATGCTGTGGTTCTTACAAAATGCAGTTTCACAGGGACTCTGTACTTTATTATGTTGGGGGGGGGGGCTTATTCAAGAGAGGATATTTATTCAAATAAATATGGCAATATCCCTAATTATAACCCATCCAATAATTTCCGTGCAATCTCATTGGATAAAACGCGTCACGTGGTACAAAATCAGAAGTAGGTTTTCAGCAAATATATCCCTTCCAATTTGATAACTGCCCTGCGATTTTGTCAGCCATTTTTTAACAAGACAACAAACATTAGTTTTCAAATTTTGAACAAGTTTGAATTGATAGACAAGAAAATTAATCATTTCGCCGAGTCTAACAACGAAGATTTTTTAAAAATGCCTGATTTTAAAGGCAGTGCGAGACAACGCAAAAAAGTCAACAAAGTATGATGTAAACAATGATGTTTGAAGGTAAAAAAAGTCAGTTTTCGCTAAACAACAGTTTCAATAACAAACTTAGCTAAACGTTATATAACCTATCAAGTCCCTAAAGTTCTGTAAAATATCTTAAGTTTAAAACTGACAGTTTACATTCCACCCAACCTCAATTAGTGTTGAGAAGAGAGAAATTTTTATCGCTACAATTGTGAAGTCTTTTCGAAGAAAAAATTATTGGAAGGGTTATAAAATAAATAAACTCCTTTTTGGCTCACTGGTATATCGGAGGATAATGCCCTTGGCTGATAGATTGTCCTCAAAATTTCTCAGTTCATTTTTCGGACAGTCTATCTGCCGCAGACATTATCCTCCGATATACCATCTGCCGAAAGGGGTTTATTTACTAAATATCTTATTTTAGGTCTAGATGGTGTTTAAGAGAATGATAGATTTAAAATATGGAGTAGTTGAAACAGGTCTTAAATGAAATGCACAAGATTGGTGTCTGAGCTTTCATCACAGTTGTTATTCTCATTAAAGTTTCATTTAATATCAGATGTTTATTTTTTTTTAACTTTCCCTTAATCTGATTATGTAAAATGTAGGTTTATGGTAGTATTAACAAGTTGGTTTTCAAGAAACAACACTTATGGTTGAATTGTGGCAGCTTCTCTTGAGGTTTAGTTATGTTTAGTGAGTTGGTGATTTTTGTTTTTTTTGTTTGGCAGCTGTTTTTATACTTAAAGTAAAAGGTGAAAATAACCACTGTACTATGTTCACTGCGAAATACAAATCAATTCACAGATTCAACTGAAATTTTTTTATATCATTCAGTCTGAGATGTGTTTCTCATTGTAGGAAAAAGGTCTGTCACTTGAAGATATGAATTCTGAACCAAAAGAGGGAGAAGAAGTTAATAGTGAGACATCATCTTTAAGAGATGCAGTTAGTCTGGCACTTCCTGATGACGCTTCTTCAGGTGAAAACATTTGTGCAACTTTATTTTTGATTTTGTTTTACCTACTGTATTGTATGGTATTCAGTTATTGTACACTGTATCTATACACTTGAAAAGGATCCTCCCTTGAGCCAACAGGCTCGTTAAGTCAGTGTTTATCTCTTGTTTTCATAGGATAAAGCAATGTGAGATTTTGACTCACCCTGGACGGAACAATTAATCCATTGTAGGTTAGCCCCCAGACAGAAGTTAGACTCTTTTTTTCAGCTGAACAGACTGGAATAAGTCGGGTAAAGCATCTTGCCCAAGGACACAACACACTGATCTGATTAGGTTAAACCTGCAACTCTAGGAGTATGAGTCAATTACGCTAATCGTACATCCACTGGTTGATGATAGCCTTTACCCTTGCTATGTGTGAATGATGTATGAGTTTTATGTTTTTCTCCCAGGGTGTAAAAACTCTTTATTTTTCTATCTGGAAGAAAATAAGAGGAATTTGCTTGTACCAACAGATAGAAGCAGCCTATCAGAACAACGCAGTCGCCCAAATAGTAGAAGACCATCAATATCCGATGATAAAGAAGTTTTAGTATTACAGGTGTGTTGGGCTCCCAATCAAATATACATCAGATACTACATGATTCAATTATTATGTTAAAAGTACCTTAAAAACAATTTGCCTCAATGCCATGGTTCTTGAAAATCTTACAGAAAATAATATGAAACTAGTAGTAACTATAAGATCTACTGTAAAACCAATCTGTGCTGGAAACTAATTAAACAGTTTTTTAGTTTTACACCCAAAGCATATATTATTTATATTACACAATCCAGTTCTCAATGATAGCTGGTTTTTGTTTAATCTTGCAGAAGCTCTTTGAACTTGATTGGGATCTTGTTTGCAGATTATTGCACTAGTTTCAGTTTCCATTTCAAACTGTTCAGACCAGAAGCTTTGAAACATGCTCAGAAATTATTGAATTTGAAATTTTATTTCACCAACTGACATGTAACAAAATTTGATTTATGGTTAAACAGTTGCAAATTCATAAATTCATTATGCATTTCTTATTGCTAAAAACTTTTTACTGTTCAGTCTAGCAGATTTTTTGAATAGTTAATTAGTTGATGGTTAACTAGAAATTAGTGGATAAATTCATAGATGGCGTAAGCAAAAAATTATTGAAAATTTATGGGGGGGGGGGCACAGTGAAATTGTAATGGCTTGCTAAAAATCTGAAATTCCTATTCAAAAGCAGCTGTTGTTAGCCAGTAAATTATTTGGGGGCTTGCTCCTCCCCCTCCCCCCCCCAACCAAATTATTGGCAGGGTCAGTGCCCCCCCTTCCTGGTTATGCCATCCACTGGATTACTTTGTATTGAGTATTTTAGTCATGAAAATAGTTTATGTATATTTGTTCCATGCCCCCCTGCATGCTGTCTTTTTACTCCAATCTGTAACCTTTTAAATTACAGTATGATTTAACTGAATTAACAGAACTATAGAAATTAATAAGTGCAGTAAAACTGTCAGGGATCTTTATGCAATAAGGGTTTCTTGTTGATCAAATTCCATTTAGTGAGTAAAAGTACTTTATGTGTTAACAGAAAAAGAAATAATATATAATTTTTTGATTTTTCTTTTTAGATAAAAAATTTACAAGAGCAAGTATTGTCTCTGAAGAGAGCTGGGGTAGAAACACCCCAGACTATCACAGCCGATTTGGAAGAGTTGAGAAGTGTGTACATTTAATACAACATAATATAGTTATGTTTTACATGCATGTAATCTTCGATAACAGTTATTGTTCATTGGTATGATAAAACTTAGTAAAAAGCCCAATATGACACATTGTACACTGCATTGATTACAGTAGGCATCATTCATACTTTTCTTTGTTCAAACCAACTGCTACTTTATGATACTTTGAATCACAGCTGGACATAAAGTTTCGCTCCTTGTGCCCTAGAACTAACCTGTTTATTCTTAAATATTACATTGCCTGGCTCAGGCTAAGTGTGCCTTCCCTGCATGGCATGTATGGTACTTATTCAGCTAAGGTCTTGTTGTGTGTAATTATGGCATAATAAACAAAATGTTTTTTGACCATTATATGTATTGTTTTTCTGTAGGGGAATTTGGCAGGCAAATTAATGATTTTAGGTTGAAACTACAAAAAGCTGAACAAGAGAATGCTCGTCTTGAAGGATTAGTAAGTAGCTGCTTTGTGAATGGCACTATTTTATGGCCCCTACTTCGACAAGTCTGGTGCAGCCATGATGTCATTGTGTCATTGAGAGTGTACAAAAGTCCATAAGAGTGTGTCACACACCCAGGAAGTCCAAATAGTTCATATATTAAATTTGAAAGCCAATCAAAGTAGGACTTCTGTGCAACGTTCTTTGAGTGCTTACATATTAGGCATCCCATTGTGCTGTGGCCAGCCACACACTGCAATATACCCCATGATAACTTCAATTGGTAACATACAAGAGCCATATGCACAGTTTGAGCAACTTTTTTTAAATTGAGTAAATAATGAATACTTCATTAGAGCCTACAATCTGAACAAAATAGTTGAAATACCTAATTACAAATTAATGCCCTCCTCCCGACCCATGCAATATTATTTGCTCTCTGAAACTGTTTTGACGAACATTGTACATGGGTAGAGGGAATAGGAGGGGACATTGATACCAACTGTTTAAACTAATTTTTCTATGAGATTGATCTTGGACAAAATAGTTGAAACACCTAATTACAAATTAATGCCCTCCTCCCACCCCATGCAATGTTGTTTTCTCTCTGAAGCTGTTTCGATCAAAGTTGTACAGGGATAGAGGGAAGAGGAGGGACATTCATACCAACTGTTTCAACACATTTTGTCCGAGATTGTAGAACAGCCACAGAGGAGTTATTATGGTGAAGAAGGGGGAAGTAACTATGATCAATATCTGTTGTGGAGCAGTTGTAGGGATTCCAAATTTTAGATGTAAAGCTACTTGCACATCTCTTTCAAGTTATATCCAGCCCATACAGTTCTTGAATTTGGCTATTACACTAGATGCATGTGTTATAACCTTGAACTACTGTAATTGCTATTCACAGTTTGACAGCAAATAAGTTGCTGAATATGCATTTTGGGATCAAACACAAACCTTTGGGTTCATAAACAGGTGTTTACTGTACTCTTTGATTTCTAGGTTATGAGGTTAGAGAGTCAGGTGAAGAGGTACAAGACCTCGTCAGAAGCCCTGGTAAGTTGATATAACATCGTGACACATTTCATTAGGCTTTTAAAACAAAACAACAGAATCTGGAGAGTTTTGTTACTTTACTACTCAAAATAGTAGTTCATAGTAGTAATTGCTGCGAGCGAAGAGAATTGCAACACTATTACAGTCTGTAGTGGGGTTCCTGTGTCGCAAGATAGTAGTCTATCTCGTGAGTGGGAGGGCGATGGATGATTTTAGCGCCTGCAGTGTCGCAACATCATACGTCTTTAGCGGTAGTACTCGCAGCACTATACATTTGATAAAAACTCTTAGTTGTTTGCATAAACTATTTTGCCAAAAAGGAGAAGAGAGGAGGTGAAGTAGAAACTTCAGTCTTCAGGTGGCGGTCATTGTCACTTGTGATGTTTATGCCAAACATCACTACAAAACATGCTATTACCTATACATATTATTTTGTTGCCAGACCTGCTTTCAGTGTCATGTTGCCATTTGCAGGAAATTTCTGAGGATAATTTAAAGCAAGAGAAGCGAAAACTTCAGCGAGAGGTAATACTTACATATCAATCCATTCTAAATTTTCTAATGCGTAGTATGTTAAAACTAGACGCCATTTAGGCGTTAACTCGTTCTTCCTATGGGTTCAACTAGGCACTGAATTTTTCTGCTGGAGTGAAAAAAAATAATTGCTGAACACAGACTTACAAAGGCATTTAATTTATTGAAGCTATTAAGTATTGGCTCAAGGTTGTGCAATTATTGTGAGAATTTTATTATATTATTCGGATCTATGTTAAATTTATCTATGTCAGTTACGGTCGATCGCGAATTAACCAGCATTTAGTCTTAGAACTCCGCTACGCTTTTTACTATTTATTTATTCCCTGATGGTGCCGTAGATCGGCGAATGAGCTCGGAACATTCTTATAAAAACTTCTAGTCGTCTCTAGTTTTTAAGCAGCACTGTAGCTCTAGGCCCAAATTGAATTCTAACTCTGTCAAATACTGGAGAGCAATAATAACAGTAGCACATCACAATTTGCAAAATTTTTGCGAACCAATTTCTGGAACTTGCGAATCGTAGTTATACTTTTGCGAATTTAAGTTTTTTGATATCATGTATTTGTTTCAATTTTTTGCCGAAATATATACAAAATCGGGACAAAGTTAGAAGTTGTACGCGCGCATTCTAATGGCTTTCCTTGACCTTTGGATCATGAAAGTTGTAAACAATTGACCATCCCTGAGTTGATCTCTCGACAGTTTTTTTGCTAGATCGCCCTATCGTCTTTAATTTATTTGTAAAAAGACAACTATATGCAGATTTTCAAACAGTTTTTTTTTAAATTTACGTAAATTTATATATATATATATATATATTTGTATAGAGCGATGAGAACAGAATGTTGACATTTTCGAGACGTGTCAAGCAGACATAAAGACGCCTCCCTGTTTTTCTGCGAGAATTTCTGCTGGTTCAAGCTCACGTTGTCTTGACTCAAGACACCTATACTGTACACAAATGTAACGCATTCCTCGTTTCTAACACGTCACACAAGAAAGCAAATGAAGCAGTACAGCGGATATAAAACGGCACTAAAGTTCAATATAACAAAACAGTTAGATAAATGTGGAAGATACTTGCTCTTTCGGTTTGACATGGCGCCGTTCTTGTTGTTCTTGATTTTGATTAGCAACTGACAGTATATAAGGTTTCTTGCATTCATCTGTATCAAAGCTTTCCGCGTATTAAAATGTTCTTAGTCAAGCTAATTGTAAGGTTAAATTTTCATCTCTATTTCTGCTCTGTTCAAACCCAAACATGTGCGCATTTTGCACCGGAAGCAGAAAACTCGAGATTGCGCAGATGCGCCGGAACTGACTTTTGTGGATGGACTGCATTTTAATACTCGGGTGCTTCCACAGGAAGCCCGAGTATTTATTGTTTTGACCAAGAGCTCACAATCAACATGTTGGATCAGCCACTTGTTAAAGCAAATGAATTTTGTATTGCTAACAGTAATAGTATGTACATTAGATGCCCACATCATGTTTTAAGTGATTTTCACTTGTGCCCTGTGTTTAGAAGTCAAGATTGTGTAGCTTTTGATATTATACTGGTTAATATACTGTAAAACCTAAAAATACAAACAAAATAATTTTCTATAAAAATAAATATAATACAATTTAAGGTCTTAAGATAAATTATACTTTAATAGATTAATGCTTAAATTTTGAGAAATGATTGTTTCTTTGTGTAGATTTTCTCGGCAAAGGCGTTCCATTCACTAGTTACATGATGTTTAAAAGTTTGTTGGCCCCACTTTCTGTGTGCATTTGAAAGTATATAAAGTATTTATAACATGTCAGCTCTCCATAAAAACCTAAATAAAAATATGACACCAGGTAATTTTTTTTTTCGCCTTGAGTATTATTTTGTCTTAGAGTAATGTAGTTTTATTTTCACCATTTACACTAACTTTAATATATTAAAATTACTTGTTATGTCTTGGTTGTACTTTCATACCTTATATTTACTGTGTTACTGCAATTAAAGGACTGTTCACACTAAAGACACACAACGCAAGCGCGAGGCATTTGCACTGGGGTGGCAAAGTGAAGTAAGCGAAGCAAGTGCAAGGCATTTGCACTGGGGTGGCAAAGTGAAGTAAGCGAAGCAAGTGCAAGGCATTTGCACTAGGGTGGCAAAGTGAAGCAAGCGATGCAAGCACAAGGCATTTGCACTAGAGTGGCAAAGTGAAGCAAGCAACGCGAGTGAAAGGCATTTGCACTAGGATGACAAAGTGAAGCAATCGATGCAAGTGCAAGGCATTTGCACTAGGGTGGCAAAGTGAAGCAAGCGATGCAAGTGCAAGGCACATACACTAGGGTGACAAAGTGAAGCAAGAAACGCAATGAAAGGCATTTGCACTAGGATAACAAAGTGAAGCAAGCAATGCAAGTGCAAGGCAT
>JAOBRD020296473.1:0-22319 GCA_027575215.2 Hydrozoanthus sils | reverse complement strand
CATTTATCATATATACTTCAAGTTTATACTACTCGCCGACGCACTCAATAGTTTTTTTAAAACTATATACCATAAGTTTTATCTTGAAATCTGTTGTAATTTTAGACATGCATTTCAATAAAATGGTAAACAGTGGTCTATCATGGTTTTAGGTCTGTATCAATCATTTAAAAGATCATATATACAATAATACTAGTCTGGGTTAATAATTTTTGTTTTCGTAAATTGTAATTCTTAGTATATTTTAACTTTCAACAGTAGTGCACAACTAACTTTCTCTGTTTGATTTAACTTAAAGACCAACCTGAAATAGACTCAGGTCTCAGCGGTAACACTACTATTGGCTCGTGGAACGACAATACAATAACCCTACAGTGTGTAGCGTTGGGGGTACCACCTCCTACATTCTACTGGTCTAACCCAGCCAATCAGAGGATCACTAGTAACATAGTTGCTATCAAGAATGGAAGTAAAGTAAAAATTACAACAAGTGCCTTAGAGGACTATGGACAGTACAAATGTACTGCTACCAATGTTGTTGGAAGTGCAATTCACAGCATCACTGTTAATGAGTGGAGTGAGTATAGTGACGCTTAATGCACTTATTATTTTTATGTTATGACATAGATAATTTACAGCATGTATTCTGATTGGTCAAAAACCTATGTTCTGTCAGAGAATTTATTTAAGACATAATGTTTTGTTATTTTTGACACATTACCTCGTGTCAACAATTTTGTCAGAGATAGCTAAAACATTTTTGCTGAAAAAACTTGCGATTCAGTTATCCACGAAAGAGCAGCAAGATTTGAAGACATGATTTAAAAACAAGTGAAAACAGTGGAGAAGCCTTGTTTTATCGAACTACTGTTTGTCAATAATGTGTTCTTTGCTGTTTCAACTAACAGCATGTTAAATCGTCTGTGGCTCGTGTTTTCTACATTTCCCTCGCGTTCTAAAACGGTCGTGGTTTATCACATCCAAATACACGGCTTAGGATTCTCTTCTGTTAATTGATTGGTGTGACAATGTCTGCTGTCTTGCCAAAAACATTTCAAGTATGAATCTGTACTTTAAAGTGAAATGACGGTTGCACTAAGAAAGCAAAGATCTAAAACGAAATATTTATTTAAAACTAAACTTTGCTGTTTGAAGCTCAGCACATTATTTATTTTTGTTGTGAACGCCATTGCTACATAAATCGTTAAATGACACATTAAACGAAAAATATAACTTGGATAGACCTTGCTAAATGAGGAGTAGTTTTGAATGAATGTTTTAAAATCTTCCACTGTTTTTGAGATTTAAAATTAAAGTTTTCTACTGACGACGCACTGTTGAGCCCGAACTTGGGCTGATGATCTATCTACCTTGGGATACATCAGCAGCCCAACTTTGGATTAAATACATACAGATGTTACGGATTGGCAGCAGATTTTTTAATAAAATGCAAATTTGTCGGAAGCACTGATGACATCAGTGGAAAACTTTAAATGTAAGTTATTTCAAGAACCACGGAAGATTTTGACAATTTTTTTCACCGCTGTTTCTCATTTAGCAAGATCTATCCACTGAACTAATAATTTTTCACTTCATATGTACCTTAATGGTTGAATTAAGTAATTTACAAGTTTACTGTTTAATAAAACTTGTACTCAAAACCAACAGAAACACCTGAAAAACCATCAGAAGTGAAGTTAAAGGATCGCCAAGCATCCTGGGTAATAGTTTCATGGGTTGCACCTGTAAGCGATGGAGGGAGCCGTATACTTGACTACAAAGTGGAGATTCAGAGGAACACAGAAAACAAAGCCAGTTTGTTTGCTGAGAAAGTGACATACACTGAGTTGTTGATCAAACCTCTGGCACAAGGAGCAACATATTATGTTTATGTTTATGCAAGAAATATCGCTGGGTATGGTCAGGCTGCACTCCACCTTTTTACGACCAAAAAACAAGGTATGAGACAAAAATGTTAGTTTCTTAAACTGTTAATTTGTTCAAGGTAAGAGATGCTCTTCTAGCTAGAAATTTTGCTACGATGCAAAGAAAATAATGCAACTCGCAGTAATCTATAAACCATTGCGTGCTACAATACACGACCAAAACAGATCGTGTATAATTTTTGGGAGGGTCAGATTATGAAATGAAGTAACCAAGATATATTTAGACCTATGATTGACTAGACTTTAGGTATATAGTTTTTAAAAGAACTATTGAATGCGTCGGCGAGTAATATAAACTTGAAGTATTATATGATAAATAAATTATCGTCGCCGTGAGATGATGGAAAAAGCTGACGTTTCGAGCGTTAGCCCTTCGTCTGAGCATCTAAAAAATCTTAGAAAGTGAAGGTCTTATATAGGTAGTGAATGAATACAATTATGCAGTTAGAACGAAGGCGATTGGTGAAAACACCATAATAGAAAGTCAAAAGTGAAAACCAATTAAAATCAGGTAAATGAAAAGCGCTCATTAATTCCATTGGGAGCCAATGTGTCGAGCTTAAAAATAAGTTTTTGTTCCTTTCTTTTGCGAGACTCATTAGAGTCATTGTGAAGAGAGATGCCGGTAATTTGCATGTTGTGAAGGGAATGCCCTCGTAAATTGAAATGTCTCGCGACTGGTTTGGAGAGTGAGTCATCATTAGTTTTAACATCTCTCAAGTGTTCAACAAATCGTTCACTTTATTTTCTGCCAGTTTCTCCGATGAAAAGTTTGTTGCAAACAGAACATGTGATACAATAAATTAAATTAGTACTACTACAGATAAAATGGTCTGATATCGAAAGTGAGTGAGCGGGGCCAGTGATTTGAGTGCGAGAAACAAACCGGCAAGTTTTAAATTGTTTGCACGAACATTTAAAAGTGCCTGGCTCGTTTTTGTCACCTTTAAATGAAACTTGTGGAGGCTTAGAAAAGATGTGAGCTGTTTCCGGATCCGATTGCAAGATTTTGAAATTTCTGAGAAATATGTTTTTGGCCCTCAAATTGTTAGGGTGATAAGTGAGAATGAAAGGGATTCTCTCCTCACTGTTTGAATCAGCTGGCATAAGAACCATCTCCCTACTGACATTTTGGGCACGAGTGAGTGCCTGCTTGGTAACGTGATCTGGATAACCACGTTCAGAAAAAAACATAGACGTCTCAGAACATTTAGATTGGAAATCCAAATTGTCACTACAAAACCTACGAAGTCTCGGAAACCGAGAGTACGGAATAGAATCCTTAACGTTAGATTAGCATAACTCGGTCCCATTTTAGTGCCCATGGCTACACCATTAATTTGTTGGAAAAATTCACCGTAAACGAAAATCAATTAAGAGTAAGAACTAACTCTGCTAAACGGAGTAAAGTATCTGTGGATGGTTCTTTGGTAGTGCGTTTTTCAAAAAAGTGTTTTAACGCAACTAGTCCCTCTCGATTAGGGATAACAGTATATAAAGACGTAACATCCATGGTGGAAACAAATTTGTTGTTCCCGGAGAAGCTGAACTGGTCTAAAATGGAAAGAGTATGGTTAGTATCTTTGGTATAAGTAGGAAGAGTTTTAACAAAAGGTGCCATTTGTTTGTCCAAATAGCTCGAAATGAGCTCAGTAGGGCAGTTGCAGGCTGAAACAAAAGGACGGCCCGGATTGTTGGGTTTCCGAATTTTAAATCTGAGATAAAAAACAAATAAACAAAAATGGTTGACTAGGTTGTAAGTTTTGTTGACGAGGATCTGGCGATTTTGGTGGCCTTGAATTTTGGTCGTCCGTTACCGTGCATAGCAATTAATAGTTCACTTTTGCTTCCAACTGTCTCAGAATCAAACCTATAATTTAATAATCTTGCTGATTATATGATAGTTGCTAATGAAAATTATTCAAGAGGCTTATTATTATACACACAAGGTATTCAATTATTATGACGATTGAACAGTTTTAAAAACTGAAGAGCGTGGTAGATGCCAATTATCAAATAGCGTTAGAGCGGGGTCAGAGCTAAGATTTTTCCTCAATGCTATCAAATAAGTCGCATTTTGAAACTATTGACCAAAACGTTAGTTTCTTGTATACTATACATTGTATTTACTGCAAATTTTTAAGAAATAGGTTGGCGTCGACCGTAGAATGTCAACGGTTGTTTCTTCGCAGAGAATGCCATCTGCTCCCACAACCTGCATTTCACTTAGTAGACTTATGCTGTTCGCGTTCTTCCATTGAACAGCAAGGAAATTAAACCATTCTTGACTCAAATAAAAAGCCTGAAGTAACACGGGAAAAAGCGCAGCAAATACCTAAACGACACAACTCCGCGGTCAAACGTCTGCGGGTGCGCAAGATCTGAAACCAATATGGCGGACTTTTTGTCATATGTTGGAACCCAAACGATCAAAAATGATTATTTTTTGGGGGGGTAGAAATAATTCCTTCTCATTACCGATAGCTGGCAGACTTCCTTTGGCTTGAGTTTTTTCGGGGGATTTTCTGTGCAGGAATCACAACACATAATTAATTTTTGAAGGGTTCTGATTATCAAGTGCTTGCAATTTACAGTTCTGCACATGATATTATATAAACATTAATAATAAAACATTGTTTAAAACTGAAAAACATGGGTCTTCTCTATTTACATGGTTGACTTAAGTTTATGATATCTGAATTCGAAACTCCCCAAGTGTTGCCTTTTTTGACCTGTAAAGTTTGGGTATTTTAGGAGTGATGCACTAATGTTGTAAGTACGCAAAATTAAGCCGAAAAATAATCATGACCAGATTGTTTAAATTTTATAATCTTTAGATATTCTTGTTGTAAAAGGAACTGTTTAATTTTGCGAGAAATCTTAGCTCCATACATTAGAGCAGTTGTGTGTACGCGAGAATCAAAGTTGATCGAATTTTCGTTGAAATTACCAGGTCCCGAGGGCCCGTGAGGGTTATTTTAGGTTTTCCTAAATTTCTCGAAAACGAAAGCTCAGTTGCAAGTTTAAGTTTGATTTCTAAAATGAGTTCACCAAAGGGGTTCTCCAGGAAAAATATAAAGAAATCCGAAATTTGCCGTTTGTCCACGAGTATTCGATTTTCTCAGTTAGCAGCTCTTAGTAGTACAATTATAAAAATGCAGTTCTTGGGAGCCATGAAATCGAAAGTAATGAAAAACTACATGTGCACGTTAAATTGACGTCAACGATGACAACGAGTGGAGTCCTTGATGTGTTGCCGGCATTTTTGTTTTTATATTGGGTCTCTTTGCATGTTTTAGCTAGAGATGGTTCGCTATAATGTTTGAGGAAAATTGTGATCATGTTATTCGAGTAGAAAAGTCTCACAATTTTTGAAAATTACGTAACGTAATTATATTCTCAGACTTCATGACATGTTGCAGAACAATTATGTATATTTGAGCCAGTTGTCAGTGCTAGTGCGTCAGGTGTGGAAAAGTTTTGCACTTTACTGCGATACTCCACGTTTATTGGAAATAGTTGCAAGTGAAGTGAGCGTTAGATCTACTGAATAAGGATATCTGGATCAGCAACAATGACGAATTGTACGAAATGTAGGGGTATCGTTCAACGGTCTGCATTTCTTTTTGACAGATTCAAAATACTTTTTGAATAGCCCCTTTTCCTCAAAACATGTTTTAAATTTTTATTCTATTTTGAAGCCTTGGGATGATATGTGCACAGGCTTACCAGACGAAGTGTGTGAATCCGTTCAGTTGACAGTTGCATATTAATTGAGCTCTATTGCGGTTTGTCGGTATTTATACGAACTCGCACTGAATTCGCTCTCGTAACCTTCTCCCGTAGTAGATATGCTGTTAAACAAAGGTCACAATAAACGATCTTTGCTTTGTGGTGTGTTTATATTCAGAGCTTGGCGAATTAGTTAAGGATTTATGGGAGTTTTAAGAAGGTTTTCGGGATCGGACTGCGGGGAGCGAGATAATAGGTGTTGGGAAGAGTAAAGGCAGGCACTCTATCAGCATCGACTCGACAAAACGCGTCAGAACTCGAACGAAAAAAAAACCTCTCCAAAATTTACCGCACAACGATTGATGGGTTCTTGATCTTTGTCCCAGGCGAGTTGCAGGTTCGTACACGAATTATCTGTACCAGAAAATCGGCATTTCTTTCACTTCATCGACAACGGAAAAGGTCCGGAACGTAACTGCCCTCAGATGGTATTTCACCCATATAAATAGTATTAAATAGGTTAAATATCTATAGGATTGAAGAAGTGTCATATAGAGGCTTCATACTGCTTTGTTCAAAATTGTTTACCTAATTAACAACTAACATTATACTATCCTGTTTTTCACTTTGTTCAGGAAAACCCAGTATTCCATTGCTGAACGTTGCGACAGCAAAAATCTCTACAAAAAATTATGAACTCTCTTGGTCAGCTGCAGCAGAAAACGGAGGTGAAATACTAACATATACCGTGTGGCAGAGAGAAATTGACAGGAGTGGAGGGAAAGGTTCATGGACTTCAAAAAACACTTCCAGTAACGCTGTTACATACATGGTAACTGGATTGGAGTTTGGTAGAATCTACGAGTTTGCTGTTACGGCATGGAACAAGTATGGACAAACTGACCTAGATGAAAAAAGGGGTCTCAAACGTGTTGAGGTTTTTGGTATGTGATATTTTTATTTTAAAACTTCTTAGTTCAAGCTAATTATATATTAGCTGGAATGAACGCAGTAAGGCTTATTTTCTCAAAATACGTCGAGGCTTTGATAATTATTTTTCTTTTTCAGTTGTCTTGGTAATTTAATTATGATGAAACTAGTCAAATTAGTATAACGTTCCGATTAAACGTCATAGATGACATTAAGTTATTAACTGTTTTGACTTTGTTAGAAAAAAATTCGATAAGATAGGAAAAGCAACCAAATCACGGCGCTCTTAGTTTTCTTTGTGTTTATTTTGAAATTCTCAAAATCACAGCTATTGTTTGATGTATCCTGCTGCAGTCTGCAAAATTAAAAAAATAAAAGAATTATACCGCTTCAAACAACCTCACGGATGATATAGCTTACTCTAGTCTCAAACTTCTTACACAGTCAGCGGAAACTCATAAAGCTTGTTCTTGCAGAACTAACGGTACTCCCAACAATGTTACCACAAGAACAAAACTCTTACTCAAAGGACGCTGTTTATGGAAGCATAGTTGCAATTCTTGTTGTTGTCATTGTGTTACAAACGATATACATTGTTTGGTTGAGATGCAAGATTTCAGGTAAAAAAACACATGTTATACTTAAATCACAGAGTCTTTAACTGTTCAGCTAATACAATAGAAGAAAGAACGTTTGCTAAGTACTCTTTTATTTGGTATAAGCTTTTTTTATTTCTCTAAGTCGAAAAGTTTATTGTTAGTCTTTTACGACAAGTTTGATTCCAACTGTTAAAAGGGCATAGTCACGGTTCTGCGCATGCTCGGGAAATCTGAAATTCTAAAATTTTTTCCGGCCCGGAACGATTGAAGTTTTGTGTATGGCCGTTGTGAATCGTAAATTATCTCTCTTGTATTTAAACATCATATGTCCAGAATCACCTTTTCTGTTTCTTAAGTCATTGTATTATGGTATTTTGGTATTATTTTATTGTTTTCTACTCCAAAAAAGATTATAATTAAAAAAAATCGACATAGACTTGATTCAGAATGACTGACCGAGTTGTTTTGAGAGGCAGTGCTTCTGTGGTGAAGAAAAGAGCCAAAACGATATGTTGTTTGAGCCACCAACATATCTGGTTATCAACGTATCAAGTCCACTAGACTTGGAAATTGTTTAAATCGTGTGAGACCTTCTCCACTGGCGACACAGACTTCCCAGCCCTTCTCCTCGCCTTGGAAATGCAGCAACAGCAGAGGTTAGTACTTTGCTAGTTATAAACAACCGCTCTCGAATCCTCGCTCCTTAGGTCGTTTCTGTACAGTTTTCAATTTTTTTTTTTTTTAAATTTGCCACAAGCGACTGGATAAAGAGTCGGGCTGTTCTGTTGCTTTCCCTTTGTGCTATTTCCCCTTGTCAGTTCGAATTGCACATCGTTCTCATATTCAACACCGCGTGATTTTATTTCTTAGAGTGACTAAATAATGTTCAACCGAATGAACATAAAGTAACATTATCAACAGAGTTATCGTAGTAAAATACAAGTATAACCAAGTTAACCTTTGCCAGCATCTCTATAATAGTACGTATTCGAGGACAGTGGTGTTGTTTGTTGACAATTTTATTAGAAAATGAGTCAAGCTTTGTAAATACACTGTTTATTGTACGTACGCATCTACGACTTTTAGATAACACAAACGATTGTAGCTCGACTATTCAATCTTCATGGAGTGATTTGATTTTGATATATAATTATATATATTTTATTTGCAGCACCGAGACCTGCCATGGCATCAACTCATGTTTCTTTGCCGAAACGCAAGTTATTTCCCAGTACTGCAGACCCGGGTTCAACGGCACTTGCACTATTGATTCTACACAAAATCACGATCGTTAATTGACTATCTATTCGTGTATTGAAGGAAAGGATAGTAAATAAAAGTATTAACTCATAAAGAAGAGAATAATTGCTGCTTGCAAATATTCCGAACAGAAATTAGCATAACAATTCATGGTAAAACGATCTTTGAAATTGAAGCTGAGGGCGCAATAATTCGTTTCTTAGGTGAATATTTTTGTTTGATTGAGGAGTGAAGGTCGACTTTGCACAGCTCCTAAATCTCAATTCAGTTAATGGCAATTATAAGCCACTATGTTTTTGCTTTGGTCCGCAAATCTTCTAACACAAGGTTCTTGATCGAAACATCCTGCGGCCCACAGGAACGTGAGTAGAACTCGCTGGGCGATTTTGATTGGACAAACAACAAAGCTTGCTGTCAGATTTCAGCTCGAGCGCAGAACCGTTGCTATGCCCTTTTAAAAGTATAAGGCTTATAATTATTAAATTTAACATTGAGCCATAATTTGAAGCTGTACATGGGACCGTTTAGTTTTTTTTACTTGACCTTAATGCCAAGAAGTAGTAAAGTGTTTAACTTTGTTCTTGTCTTTAAACTTAATCTTAAACTGATTATTCCAAAATATTTAGAAAGTCATTCGGAAGTCAGTAACTCGTTTATCATTTTACTGACATTATTTCTGTTTCTCTCACAGGAACACAAAGAAGCCAAAGGTAACTATTTGGAAGGATTTTAGTTCTGTTATTTGCATCAAAGGAGTTTTAACTGAAACTATTGTGGAATGTTAGAAGTATTTTTTTTTTCTTACTGGAGAAAGAATTTGTTTTTCACATTATTATTCTGCTTTTGTTAGATTGTCAGAGGATCCAAGTCGTTGCCAGAATGCTCACAAGGTTTGTTATTAGTTGAAACTCAATGACTAGCTATAGTTATTACGAAATATAACACCGTATAATATCAAAATCATAGGACTATGCATGGTCCTGTGTTTTGCTAAATGAGGATCTGTGTTGTGTTGAAACAAGAAAAATTGAAACAAAAATGTTTTGGAATTTTGCAAATTTTGTTTACTGAAAACTAATTGTCCAGCAAAAACTATATTTCCAACCTAAACAATAAAATTGTGTTAAGTTTGTCAAACCTTAGGGGGTTAAATGGAAAAAAAATGATACTTTATGTGTTGAAAACTATCTTCATATAATCATCAATTGGTAAAACACGGTATAAGACGTATAGTAGAAACATTCTAAAAGCAAACCAGTGGTTCATATACAGAATACTTGTACTTATGAAGAAGTGGCATCGATCCCTTCAATCTCGTCGAACACTGCTGCTGACTACATGTCTTTGGTACCAATGACGAGAAACTGGGAGGTTCCACCGGATAAAGTTCACATCGTAAAGGTTATTGGAAAAGGAGCTTTCGGACAGGTTGCCAAGGCAACAATGACAGACCTTCCGAACTTGCAAGAGAATATACCCGTAGCAGTCAAAATGCTTAAAGGTAACGCTTAATGAATTGCAGATATGAAATCGAGAGCCGTTAAAAGGTAAGACTCAGAATGTGGAGTTGTAATCAAGGGTGTAACAGATTTAACCAAGAAAGATATAACAATTAACAGTTTTACTAGTACTGGAGTCCTGATTAGCTATCTTTTAAGACTCGTGCGCTGTCAAATTGTTGTCATGTATTTGAGTCAGTTTCTCCTTGTCGCTATGATCTCTTAGCGTACAGTGTAAACTCTAGTACAACTGGGCTTTTGTGGAGTCCCTGAGGCTGTTGTGGTTTTGAGAACTGAAAGTGCACAAAGCCATTAACATGTAGAATATTATGGGCTAAAACAAAATCGAAAGAGTTACTAAGCAACTTAAGAGATGGTTTGTCTATTATTTACATAACATTGCGTAACAAAACCTAGAACTTCAATTGTTAAAAAATATTATAAAAAATTTCGGGGTTTTGTAAAATTCATTTTCCAAAATGGTGATCCCAATTAATTAATATAGGGGCAAGCTAAGTATTCAAATGGCGAAAACTCCAACTCAGGACAAACGTGGCTCCGAAATGTTGTTCCTATGAAAACGTTAACAAATTTTTGTTTAATAATGTTCTCTGGAAAAACTTAGGAAATGTCGCTGGTTGCAATTTTACAATAAACGAAAGACTTGGCCTTTTGGTCGAAATAGGATCAAGAATGCAAGCTTCTTTGCGCTTCCTTCTTGAATCGCATTTGAAGTTTCAATCTAAATTAAGAGATTTAAGACACCAGTCAAATTTTAAAATGATGAAACGTTTAGGCAAACTTTTAAGGCAGCCCTAATGCGATACTATTTTCTAGCTATCTAATGTTTTTAAGTTTGAAAACAAGATCACGCAATGGTACGTTTCGGAACAAGCATGCATGGTTCCATTTTCTAGGAGTTTTGAAAAAGCTTAGATAAAAAGTTTAGCTCTTGAGAGTGAAGAGACGACAATAGATTTCACATATAACCAAGGACATAAAAGAAAAAGTTGGTACAAAAGGGGCCAATGTTAAGTGAAAAAGAAGCTTTAGCACGAATTGGTCAGTTTGTGTGTTCAGCTTTATTTTAAATTCTTTGTCCAAGTTTGTTTGATATATAAAAAGGACAGTATTTTTGGTTTTTTTTTCAGAGAACGCTCGGGCTAGAGATCGAACGGATCTTTTATCAGAGTTGGAGCTGATGAAACGAATGAAACCGCACCCTCACGTTATTAAACTATTGGGTTGTGTGACAGAGTCTGGTGGGTCAAATTTATGAAATATTTAATATCTTATCATGGTTCTGTATATATCTCATTTTTTCTCATCACTCATATAATAAATGGAAGTTGTTCACTTATAGATCCATTAATGGTGATCATCGAGTACGTCCCGTATGGAGATCTCCTTGGTTACTTGAGGAAGAGCCGTGGGTTAAACGATACATATTACAAGGACCCGGATATAAAACCAGAAACAACTCTAACTTCACAACAACTCGTCAGATTTTCGTGGCAGGTGGCTGATGGAATGAACTACTTGGCCTCTAAAAAGGTAAGTTACGTGCGTATCAAGAATTTTTTAGTTGGCAAATGTTGAAAAAGAGGCAGGTGTATTACTTAATTGCATTGTAGCTCTAAAAAAAGAAAACCATCGGAAAGTAAAGGAAAAAAAACAAGCCTTTTGGTTTTTCTGTGAAAGTGGTTCGAGGTGTTAAGCAGGCATGCATACGGCGCTAAGGAGCATTTTTTAATTTGATAAATCACTGTTTCAGATAATCCATCGAGATCTGGCCGCTAGGAACGTTCTTGTTGGTGAAGGTGAAGCGTGTAAAGTGACGGACTTTGGAATGGCAAGAGACGTGCAGCAGGAAGACATCTACACCAAGACAACTAAGGTTGAAACAACCGATAGTTTTTTTTTCGCTCAAGTAAAAGAGCATAAACTCTCTCACAATAGCCAAACATCAATAGTTATAGAAAGACTAGTTGGTAAAAAATATATTCAATTAAAATCAATAACTAGTGAAATCATAGAGGGGTGATCTTTTACATGGTGACAAGATTATTACTTTTACAATTTACGCAAACACTTTTGCTTTGTTTTGTTAATTTGTTCTTTTACAGGGCAGACTTCCGGTAAAATGGACAGCTTACGAGTCTCTGATGTTCGGAAAATACACAACACAAAGTGATGTGTAAGTAAACAACAACAACAACAACAACAATAATAATAATAATATAATAATAATAATAATAATAAAAATATTAATTAAAAATAGTATTACTAATAATAAAGGCTTATTACAATGTATCCTACATTTGAAGGCTCGTATCTGTAATCGTTTTAACAATACTATAGTAACTAATTATCCTTAAGATACAGTAATTAAATTATAATAAAACATTTAAAGAAATCCGTAACTAATAATACTAGGATAAAACAATCATATTCAAGATGTGTTAGTATAGGCTAGATACGCGCGACTTTAGAATAGATTTACATGATTTAAAGAATATTTTAAAGCTTGTACAGATGTAGAGGTTTGACAGACTTTTATTCAGGTTGCTCACTTCAACTAAAATCAGTGGGACTGTGCAACTTGTATATGTGGTAGTGTCATCGGCGTATTTATAACTTCTTAATGTTGGTTGAAAGCAGTCTTGTAAGTCGGCAACATAAACATTGAATAACAACAACAACAACAGCAATCGTTTATTTCACCTCAACTATGGCTATATAAGTTTACCAATTTTTAATATTACAAATAAGGTGCTGGCTACCCGGAACACCATGAGGTGCTATACTAGCCGGGGAGCGAACTTGACAAAGTGTCTCCCAAAAGGCCATCCCGTTCACAGTCTTGTGTCATTTGAATTGGGACGAGTTAAAATATATAGAAATGCTATTTATATAGGCAATATGATACGTTTTAGGAGCAAGTGATATCATTACTTGCCCGGGCAAGCATTTTGTTAACGCAGGTCTAAAAACAACAACCCCTGATGAAGAAAGGTCAAACGAATTTGACAAAGTGATCTATAATTGTTTAATGTATTCCTATAGCATAAGTACAGTAGTATGAGTTGATTGTTATTGTCGCTATAAAGAATAAAGTTGTAAAAAAATGTACTAACGGATAAGATTATCTATTCGCAGATGAATGCCAAATGGTTACAAAACGACAGGTTTGAGTTAAAGTCGAAATCCTGTAAAATGTACTCTAAGAATTGACAAAAATTCACAATTTAGGAAAAAAACAAGGGAGCGTTAAATATTAGTTTTCAGCAAATTTCTAATTAAAAACCGTGGACGCCCGCGAGTTTTGCTACTCTCGAAAATTTTAAATTACAAATATCATTTTTATGCTGGGTAAATCGAAATAATTCGTACTCTGAAAGCCCTGAATCGATGTATGTAAAGGGATAGTGGAACCAAATTAAGATGATGCCACGGGTTTCTAACTATTTTTGTTCTTCATATTTTGGACACGCAGATGGAGCTACGGAATACTGCTGTACGAAGTGTTCACAATCGGTAGGTAGTAAAGCGAACGGTTGTTCGTTAAATCAAGTTTCCACTAAAAAATCAAAGCAAGTTCGAGACAAGCAAGAATGACAAAAGGCAGAATTAGCATTTTAGGAAACAAGGCTTAGCAACCTCATCAGAATGACTTTCACAACCCCTTGTTATAAACTTCGAACTAGCTTCAATGGAAAACAAACAAATGCTTAATCCATGACTTAGTTTAATTTTATCAGTTCATTTCTTGCCTATAAAATACTATTGCCCCAAAATACAATCCCTCAAGTTCTAAAACTCTTTGATTTTAAAATGTTGGTTTTTTACCTCTTTTCTTCAAAGACAAACTACAATTCAAGATTAGAACTACGTTTTAATTCAGGCAACAGTGAGGAACATGGAAAACTTGAGCTTCATTTTTGCTTCTAGGGTAATCTTACCTTTAATTTTGACCTGCTTTTGCCGAAACAATTATTATATGTATAACATGCAAGATTACTATAGTTTTCCTTTCATTTCATGAAGCCCATGACTGCTTTTTAAAAGAAGTTGAGCTTACTAAGTTTTAGAAATTGGAAGCATGAATTTAAGCCTTAAAATACAAGGCTGAATTGAGACAAACATAAAAGGTTCGTAATTTGCCAGGTGGATGTCCATACCCAAGAATGAATGGTCAGAAAATCGCTCAGATGTTACAAGACGGGTACAGAATGCCAAAACCGAATCACGTTGATCAACACTTGTAAGTAAATCTCAAAAGTGTAACGAATAGAACAAGTTACAAACGAAATAAAGAGATTATGGCAAGTGAGATTAGTAATATTCCATGAAAATGAATGCAATAATGGTACCTAAACAGTAAAACATTTGGTCTTAAATTGGACGATTGCATTTTAGGAATCTTCTTTTTGTTTTACTTTCTTAGCTTTTTAGCAAAAAAAACAAAACCATTCAGGGTTTTAAAACACTCTTGTACATTTTTTTTAAAGTTTAGGCTAAAACAACTAATAGTAAACTGATATAAAAGAACTAAGAAAGCATTTTTCTTTAAAACCGCAGTCATTCTTTTCATTAATATTTTTGATATTGTAAATTTGTTTTTATTATGAAGCCAATAAGTGTCAATATATTTCTTAATGTAGCTTTGTGGCATTGCATATTCTACGTTTTTTTAATACTGACTACTGTTAATGCAAGTTCATCTGGAAACCTACAAACGAATGACTTTTACTCTCGTTTACTTTGCTGTTCAACGCTTTTAGATATCAGTTGATGTTGGATTGCTGGCAAGAAAACCCGGACGCCCGACCAACGTTTTCATCGCTGTGTAAAACCCTTAAGGGGATGGAAGGAAATCACGCGGTTAGTCCGAGTTATATTCACTTAAGTGCATAATGAACTAATTCTTTTTAGAATCAAATCACTTGGACCAATGATTCGTTTTATAGTGTTCTTTTTGAGCGGTTGAAAATTGTCTTTCTCCCTATTCTAAGCCATTGATTTCAAATTTTTTATCATCATTAGCATGACCATTGGTTAGCAAGTAGTTGTTGTGACATAATCTTTAAGCTTTGTTACATTGCTGCTATGTTTAAGATGAATATTATAGTTGAATTGATAAAAATTTTGGTTTCAAACAAAGAAACTATGTATTGCTGTTTTAGTTTATCCAAATAACAATACTTATTGTTAATAACAATCATAGTCGCTTGCAATAGAAGCTGTCGTTAGATCAATGCAAAACGCCTCTCCAGTCGAACTTACACAGTTACTGTTAATACCGTTTTTCAGACTTACGTCAACCTGAGAGAATACAACAGCAAGCTGTATGCAAACCTGGAAGATCTTCATGGTGGAAGATGAAATACTCGAGCTGTTATTTTAATTTGTTCAAATCTGTACTAAAAGCAGCTACCGGGTGGCTGCAACTGCAGCCGGACACAGCTGCTCTGCCTTTTGTCAAAAGATACATCAGTTTATAATAGTTGATTGATTTCAAATGCATTTTGATCTACAGTTTTAACATTGCGTTCAAGTTTTGTGTAAAAGCTTTTTGTCTTAGCCTGCGTTCCCTTTGAAGTAGTGGAAAGCTGCGTTCAGTTTTGTGTAAAAAGCTTTTTGTCTTAGCTTGCGTTCCCTTTGAAATAGTAGAAAGCTGCGTTCAAGTTTTGTGTAAAAAGCTTTTTGACTTATCCTGCGTTCCCTTAGAAACAGTGGAAAGCTAACGCCGTTTTCCTTGCAAAATCACTATCATTCAATCTGCATTACCAAAGATACTAATTCTGTTTTTAGTTAAGAATAAAGAAAGTGAACGAAAGAAAAAGGGAAGTTTTACCAAAGGTTTGATTATTAACTCATCAATGCTTGCAAATTTTTCTTTTTCTGTTATGCTGCGCTCTGAAATAAAGCCAGTGTAAATTTGGCCAAATATAGTGTAGGGAAGTCGATGTATTATACTTGATTTTTTTGGTTCAAACTTACAACGCTATGCAGTACAGGCACAATTTTGAATAAAGAATCGATCAAAGAAGATTTCATAGCTCAAAGAAGACTTCATAGCTTTCTTTGTGAAGCTCATATAATAACCGTAAAATTATAAAGCCATTTGCTCATCTATTCTTAAAACCTCACAAGGAACCCTTTCTTTGTTGTTTGTGCAACTTTGGGCTGGATTTATTATTTTTGCCAGTCGAAAGCCTGTTTACATTTTGGCCTATTTTCTTATGGCAAAAAGGTGTCCTTTACAAAACGCTTGATTACGAGTGTGCTAAACCTTGAAATGACACAAAATTATTTCCAGTGAATTGCAAATAAATATCCTCTCGAAGAATCAAAACATATCTTTGGACTGAAATGTTTGTGCGTAACTCTACGCTGCCTCAAAGTTGATTGAAGTTACATGTTTGACCTCCAACGGTCAGCATGGCGGCTAAAAATAGCTTTGGCAAAGTTGCTCCAAAACAAAGTTCCCTTCTAAGTTAAAATATTTTATTCAAGACTCTTACCTCTATTGTTACGAACTGCAAGCATTGCTGTTATATATCCATTGAACGACATATTTTGATAAGCAACGGTTGCATCGGAAGCATGTTTTGTATTTGGTTAATTTGTAATGAACTCCGTTGACCCGTGTATTGAGGCTCTGTCCACACGTATCTGTTTTCAAATGAAAACGGAGACCTTTTGCTCCGTTTTCAAAAGGATTTGCATCCACACGTACCGTTTTCGCCCGTTCACACAACAATGCGTATTCGTCTTGAAAACGCTTTTATAGGTCTTCCTTAAATACATAAAAATATAATATCAGATATGTTCTACTTAGACCTCAGAGCCGGTTTGCCTCTGAAATTGAGGCACACAAAAGCCTGGTTCCAAGTGAATGGGATGTTTGCAACAACAATATTTTAATTTGCTTTTGGTCTAGGTTGAATAAATGGAAACCAGACCTGAAGTTAGTGTGCAATTGACAACAAAGCAACATAAACAAAAAGCTATTTTTACTCGGGCCGGTTGGCCACAGAGGACTCAGCAGCGTTTCTTTTTTTGTGCCATGAGGTGTCATATGACCTGTATCACGTGACGAGGTTACACCATCGACCATGAGTTTGGAGATGAGAGAGAGGCTCTTAAATTGCTTTTAAATTGACGGTAGACAAACAGGGCCACAAACCAAAATCATTGTGCAAAGTCGGAGGATTTTGTTTCGGAACGGACCCTGTTTGCCCCAAAGATACAAGGTATACATAGATTCAAAAGTGAAATCAAAGTTGAAATCAAAGTGAATCACACTGACTTGAACAACCAAATTTACTGAGGTATTTTGAAACTGACTGTAACTGAACAACACAATGTCTGACGTGAACAGCAAAGCTTGAAGTTGAATTCAAGAGTTGAGCTTGAAGTCATAACAATCGCGTGGACAACCAATCCAGAGGTGAGACAATAAACAAATTTTAGCAATTTGTATAAAGTACAAATTGATTGTTCGTTCAAGCTTTTGAATATTCAAAGTATTGTAAGAAATTATGGGTGGTGTCATTTCTGTTTTCTTGGTTAGCTGTCACTCGAACCGTGATAAATTTTACAAAGATGTCGCAACAAAAAAATTCTCCTGTCCGTCGAAACAAAATCTGTTGTCGAGAACTTAGTAGAGTACCGCCAATCCAACTTGAGCCAGTTGCAGAAAATTAAAGCGAGCCGTTGGTTGTGCTATTGCAAAAACTTGCCAAAGTCATTACAAATTCATTATTTAACACGTGTGTTCGTGTTTAAGAATTAAGAATGAGACTGTATTTCGCAGTTATTTCAAGACAGACTTCGAAAAATATATATCAAAGCGTAGGTTGTTTTTTAGAAATCGGAAAACTCGAAGTTTTAAAAAAGGCTTCACAAAATTTCTACCTTAGAGAGTGAAGTATTTTAAATTACTGCCTTTACCAAGACCAATCCTGGACGGCTAGTACTGTTGTAAACCCAACAAAAACCATTTCTGCTCAAACAGTTAAAGCAACATAGAAGTGTTTGGGGTCATGCATGAACGCTGGTCGGCAGTATGTTGCTATGTCATCCTGTCAGCTCTTATTTACGTCTTCGTGAAATGCATTTCCTCTTCGACAAACCTAGTGCAGATCATGATTATTGGTAATGACCTCTATTCGATATTATCAGCATCAGCAAGCGAAGCATTTCTGTTACTGACAGATTTACCAGCAATGGTTTGCTCCCTCGAAGCCAATTATGAACTAAATACAGTGAAAGCTATAGCGGTGTTTTGAATGGACAATCGTGTGCCATTGCTGACTATTCTTTTGTTGTGTCACGCGATGCCACTTTTAATTCTTTGCAGCAGAAGGATTACGATAAATTTATTTTAACTGTTGGTAATTATGCGGTCGCAATATATAGACAATAGAATGGGGTATACGAAGTTTTTGATTCCCATAGTAAAGACTTGTTTGGCCAAACGCACCCATTTGGTACTTGTACATTAATAGAAGATTAGTCACAAAACGAATTGGTGCAGTATCTTCAACAGTTGAGCTTAGAGGTTTAAAGATACTTGAAACGCAGACTGACTTTCACAGTGACGATGTAAACACCAATAGTATAATTTCAGAAGTAAACAATCCATTCCCATATAATGAGTTTGTAGCTTTATAAGCAGTTTGTTTTTTTAGAGTAAAATTTTGTAGATATTGGAATGATGAAACAATAAAGAGTGTTATTGAAAAACAAAACTGTTACCAGGAAAGTTATGTTTACAGAAATAAAGAATTCATGATAAATTCACTTTTACAAACAAAGTTGGGTATAGGAACAGGCCATGTGAATGTAACTGCTGGTACAAAAGTGCAAAGGGTTCTTCGTTTTGCATGATAGTATTATTAGGAACAATCTTATGACATGTATGTGTATATTAATCAGATCATGAAGCTGTTCAAATTCTCTTAAGTTTCTAAATAATCTAAGATTTATATAACTAATACATGTAGTTTATGTTTAAATTATTTTTAATAACCCAATTAACCCAACGGCATCCGCCCCCAGGTATACTTTTGTGAATAACTTTGGAATGCATGGCAGTACAATGCTGAAATTTTATGATTTTTCCTAAAATTTTTTGATATATGTTTCGATGGTTTTTGCTTAATGTTGTTGCCATGGCAACCACAATGTCAATGGCCATTTCTTGCATTTTTCAAAATCATCTTGTTTGAATTGCTTATGTACACCGCAATAACAATTTTGGAAGTGTCTTTGCTATTCAAAGGGCAGTCCAAGGTTAGCTTTCAATATTTAGAGCAAACATTCCGATCAATTTTCAAAACAATGCATTATGTGCATTATTTTCAAAATTTCCATGTTTTACTATTCTTTTCAACCCGCGTTTGTAAATAAATTGCTAGTGTAGCTACTAATGTTTGCAAAGTTTGACAGGTTTTTATTGAAAGAAAAACATGCTGTTGCCATAGCAACAGCAAAGTAATCTTAAAGAAACACGTTATGTATGACGTCATAAATACGTCACAAATTTTTTTTATGGTTATATTATTTCCTAATTGAAAGGGTGTTGCAATTAAAGTTAGCAAAACACATTCTTTCATATCGTCTAATAAATTATGAGGCAGAATTGGTCGACATATCAGGGGTATTGGAGCCTTCATGAATACGTTACATAGTAGTTTGGAGATTGGTGAAGACTCAAATACAAAGAGACCGTTAGCAAATCGCAAAAACGGAACTTTTGAATCCAAAATATCTGCCAACAAAAAGCTTGTAAAGGTATCGTATTGGTCTGATACTCTCATACAGGCAATAAACCCTTCCTTTTTTGCTTTTTTGTCTCCATGCGGTGAATTTATACCTCTTATAATGCCAGCTTAAAAGTTTATGCATTAAACTTAACCGGGACAACATTTTTGATGTATTAGATAACGATTCGGAGAGAGTCGGAAACAACGTCGGTAATTTTCGTCCCAAATCATAGCTCCGCCCCTTAAGTGACCCATGGGACCGCTAGTTCTAACTCAACCGACACTAACACGTTTTAGTCCCAGAGTCGGATCCGTTTTTTTAAAAATATCTGTTGTAAAAAACGTAGAAGTAAAAATTGTTTTCGATAACTTTTTGGGTCTTGTTTACATATCTAAACTGCGTCTCCGATCCGCATCAAGATTTTTATCTCGAACAGGGCCAAGTTTAACAAAAGAACGAGCCGCTAGCGCTATTCATCAAATGCAGTCAACCATGATTGCTTCTGCTTAAAATTACCATTTTTCTAGCCCCGTGAGATTTAAAACGTTCTTTAGCAGTTCAGCGTTTTGCGTTATTAAAACTTTTTGCAAATATTGGAGAATAGTGATCGTATCTTATATCGGACTTATAGAGCTAACGAGCGACTCGAGTGTAGTTGCTTTCGTCGTTGGAATATTCGTGTCAGGAAAACAGACATTGAATCCGAAACTAGAAATGAAATGGCTGAAGATTAGTGGCTTTACTGTTTCAGTGACTTGTTTGTATGTGGTATGCAACTTGTGGAACACACGTGCGCTCTCAGTATAATATCACTTGATTAATTGAAGCGTTATGAGTAATGTTGAAAAACACTTGTAGACGGAACTGTTATGACTTGTTATGATTGATGGTTGCAGTGCATGGGGTATTGTTTGCAAAGATTAACGCTCGGAAAACAACGAAACTTAACATTTTGTTTATTCATGATCAAACATTACACTTTCGAGTTCTCTGAAGTGGCAAATATATCTTTATTACAATAGTAAAACGAGTCTATTAAATCCAACACAGAATACGAGATTTTTCGAAACAGATTAAAGCACCATGGTTACCAAAACAAATAATCCGCAAAATTCGACGCTTTTCCCTTCGGGCATGAGATTAACTCGAGTGAAAACTTCGACTGTCACAAGCTCACAGAGTTGTTTCATAAATGAAATATATATTTGTGACGTTTTCGATTTGAGAACCGACCTTAAACGATTTGGCTAAATTTCCGTACTCACTCATACTTCATTATGCATACGAAGCTACTGATCTCCAAGACCAAAATATGACAAATATCGGAGGTAAACCTTGTCTACGAGCAACCAAAAATTCTCGAAATCACTGTTAGGGTTAGGAGTGATGGTGAGGGTTGGAGCAAGGATTATGCCTTTTAATTTCCGAAATGAATCTGTGGAGTTTGACGACCATAAACTGCATGAAAATGTGAAGTTTGGCGACCATTACTGTATGCATAATTGAGTATGGGTGAGTACGGAAGTTTTACCACCTTTTTTGTTATCAGTTACCAGTTCAGTATGTAGTTCAGAGGGAAACCACATGTTCAAATTTCCGCGATCTATTTTAAAATGACTGAGCTAGTCGTTCGAACGAGTATTTAAATTCTTTCATAACATAAAATCCTTTGAAGTTGTCAGTTAACACATAGTTAGTAGAGGGAGACTGGTTAGGAAAGTCGGCAAGGTTCAAAGGACAAAACAATCAAGGCACGCTGATGTTGAACTCATCAATCACGTGATCCTAAGGACTGAAGCATTATGGCGACAGACGTGATTCACGAAGAAAATGAAGATGTTTTTATTTCTGCGGGTGATTTCGACAAGATGATTGAGATCATTGAAACAAATAACGAAACTCAGAAGCATTTTTTGATGCAGTGAAAGAGGTAAGTCTCGTTAACATGAAACAATGTTTTAAATCTTCGTTAGCCATATATCAAGACAAGGCGAGTGAATTGTATTTTGAAATCCTTGAAGTTTTCACAGCGATTGGAAAATGAGTTTACTGACAAAAACTTTGAAATCGAAGGGTTAGTAAATTTTTCCCTAAGTAAAGCTTCATTTAGGACTACAAATTTAGAAATTTATAAAAACACAACTGATCGCGACCGAGCATGTTCAGGTTTACTACATATGAGACCTTTTTCTTCCATGTTATTTTCAGATTATTATTTTAGGTTCCAGTTAAGCCAAGCAAAAGCAATATCGCTTGCTCTTTTTAATCTGCCTTAAATATTTTGTATTTGCACGTAAGAATCTTTGTCGAAGCGCTCGTTGTTTTATTTTTGCTATGTAATTCAGGAAACTGAAACCTCAAACGAATTTAAGCAGATTAGCAGTATTTATGATGGAGTTTTCAAGAATGGTGACACAAAAGGGCACAGCAGAATGTCAACAAGCTACGCAATCCTGAAAGCAGAAAAAAAAAGATGGAACTGACACATCTCAAAAACTTGATGAACGTGTAGTTTATTTGTCTTTTTCTCAACATACGCATATACTTCGCTCTACTTAAATGTATTGAGCACTGTT
>JAOBRD020296368.1:0-22319 GCA_027575215.2 Hydrozoanthus sils | reverse complement strand
AACCCCGCCCCCCCCCCCCCCATCCTCCCAGGCTAAAATCCTCACAAACGTTAGGATAATCTGCTAAGTTCCGTTTCAAACGTCGTGCTATAGTCGCGCTAAACAAGCTTGACTCTAGTTTGACTTTTGCACGACTTTGAAATGACTTGGTTATAGACGTCGAACTTCTATTGAACTTTGATTGTGGCGCGAGTTAAGCACGGCGTCTGAAAAAAATCTCAGTTAGCTCGAGCTAAAGTCGTATAGCATGGATCAACTTATCGTACTACCCGACCATGGCGCGGTTTGCTTTCAGACGTCGTGCTGAAGTCGCGCTAAAGTCGGATTTTCTAAGTTCAGGTGAGCTTAGCACGACAGTATAGCCCGGCCGGCGTTTAAAACGGTCGTAAGTTACACAAGCAAACTCGTTCTTGCGTACGTTCTAACGACCAATATTTTACAACAATAAATACTGAAGTAACTAACAAATGCCTCTTATGAGCTAGCTAGCCCTATAGGACAGCCCTCAAGTCCGATATTTAATTCTGTAAAAGCATCATCCGCGATCACTTAAGCATACTCGTTCATTGTTTCCAACAAACTTTAATCACAAAACTGCTTCCGCTTTTCAAGATCTTCTAGTTGCAAACATTTCCAACTCTTAAAAGCTCTCAGGACTTAACATGCAACGTGAGTCCCCCTGAAGAGTAAAGCAGTTTCTGGTTGCATTTTGCTGTGGCAAAATGCAGTTGGTTGGCGAAGTTTGCCGAGTCGTAGGTTATGCTGTTATAGCTCTGCTTCTTGGGTTTGCGGATAACGCAGAATCACGCTTGACATTTGAACTGGGCTTGACTTGCACGTACGGGTATGAACTCGGAGTACATACAGCAAGGGGCTCACACTCCACAGCGAGCACTGGTTTCCAACTTTCGGCTCTGGTATGTTGAGTTTCAGCTTGAAATTTTCATTGCCAAAATTTAAATTAAAGTATTTAACAAAATGAGTGAAAACTCATTAAAATACATCCGGGTAACTAGCTTGTTGCTGTATCTAGAAGCTGCAGCATGCGAAACCAATAGCTGCACGCCGGTAAAGTCTTTTTTTCATTACACAATCTGGCTTATTTAGAAAAACATATATTGTGCAAATATAGCAAAAATAAAACGAAACCCTGACTTTTCCGAAAAAGATTTCCGAAAATTATGCAAAACAGCAATGTGGCTTGGAGCTAAAGTCATTAATATATTTTTCTCCAATAATCAAAAAATTTCTCTTGTCACGTAGTTCTTAGTAATACCAGAAATGTAAGCGTCTGGCGATTTCATACGATTCTAAACTTATTTTAAAAGTCAATCTATAAAGTATTCACTAAACAAGTCTTGATATGAATAGTTAATAAGATCCGGAAATAAGGCCGCCGGCGGATAGAGTAAAAGAATACACCGAGCTCGAGTTTGTACTTTTTTATTTGCATGAGACAAATTAGTGTTCGCGTCAACTATTTTCAGTGTGAGATAAAAATAAGTGAAAATAAGTTAATTAAAGGACTGAAACATTTAAGAAATGAGAAACAGAACATGTGAAAGTGTTTGAAAAACTTTAACATTATGATAACTAGCTGGTGACAAGAGCAAATGTTTTCAACATGCAGAGCAATATTGGCGGTTTGAGTCACACTCTGATAATAAAATGGTTCCCAAACAGGATCAACTTATTAACGTCCATTTTGCAACAGGTGTTTGTAAAAACAGAAAATTTTCGTTTAATGTTGCCCTTTTATGGCTTAAAGAAAGCAGACTACTTGAAATACTCATGGCTAATGTTTTGAATGAACTTAGATGCGTTATGACGCAAAGGGAATGTTCTTTCATGGAAAACCTTTTTCTTTTGAATTTTAAAGATAAAATCGTTAAATCAGATTAGAGTTATTTCTCATTTATATATTTAATCTATGATAGAAATAATGCCACAAGTGGAGAAAACCGAGCCGGGGTAGTAAGACACCAAAACAAAATTTCAAGCAAAATAGCGATCGCGATAGAAAAAATAAAAAATACGAGACCTCGAGACATAACAAAAACAATGACGAGTTTCGAGAACTAGCTAAAATTTGCCGCGAGACTTTCATCTTTTAAGGGACCAATCGTAACCCCTTTCAGTGTCAGAACTCTGATACATTAACTATGCGCCCTTTGCATCGGAACAGTTAAGCTAGTTTTTAAAAATCTACGGTTATTAGTTTCTCTAGTTGATAATAACGGCCTTTTGTTCTTACGCCAATATATGTTTTACTTATGACTTTTACGATAAGCTAAAATTGCCCTGTGATAAAAGAAAAACGAAAGCTTAACTCAGTTTGCGCAGGCAGGATGTAAAATTACTTGCACAGCCTATTATTATCAAGCGTTTTTGATAAATATTGTCACGTTTCCTGACAAGACAACACAAACAACAGGAAGTTTTCATATTGCTGCTATATTCACCTGCCGTATCAATCATGTTTGAAAGGCCAAAAATCGATTCGATAAACGCTATATATGTTATACATCAAAATATTTAACGCTTGCAGATATCTTACAGTCTTAGCTTAGGCCATTCGCGCGACGTCCGCGTGTCAATTCATGCACTAAATAACATGAAAAGAAAAATTAGTGAATTTATTTTTGCGTGATTTCAGAGCGGATACTTTGGTCATTGAACTGTGCAACAGCTATGTTGTCACTTTTACAGGAACCAGACCATATTGATGGCAACATTAGCAGTGATGCGCAGCGTACTAAGATATTGAAACAGCCAGTCAGACGGAACTGCATGAATGAATGATGACTAACAGCTGAAAAACGTTAAAAACTGCAAAAGTGAATAATCTAATGACATAAATCTAGCTCTAACTCATCAAAAACTCAACAAATGGTATTATAACTGTAGAAGCGGTAGTTATAATAAAACTGATGATGCTGTAATATTAACACTCTTAACGAAATGTTTGTGGTTTTTGACAGCTTTCTTTAATTTTTGTATTCACTTCACAGCAAACAAGTCTCCGAGTTTAAAATAAGTGTGGTCATCAAGGCTCAACAAAACAAAATGTGCGCTTCCTGTTTTTGGCATGAATTTTGACAGTTCGCAGAAGTTCTTTTATTTATAACAGAGGCCGTAGTATGCGACAGAAATGTGGATCGTAAGGAAATAACACTCTTTATTATTTAAATCTGAACAACAATTACAGACTACATTTTTCTTATATTGAACTTTTTTGTCCTCGAACTAACAAATACAATTTAATAAAGTCTTAACACATGCTTCCTCAGCATGTCGTCTTATGTCCTCGTCCGAGAAAGAGCGTTTGCAGATGCTAGAGCAATGACAGCACCTCCCAAACATGTGATGGTTCGGCTGGGAATCGAACCCAGACCTCCCGCGAGGTAAACTAGCTGGCGCCTGGGCTAACCGTAATTGATTTTTTGTCTTTTGTTTACAGGTGGACATCACGCCCATATCACGTGAAAGGCCATTCCATCTCATGAAGCTTGTTGTTCGCCAACCGCGTATAACAAGGAGACGTGGCCAACGAGTGTTCATCAAGCACCCTGTCAATCAAGAGTTTGAAGAGCAACTGTCAGGTGAATTCTACTTTCACCAGCATGAGCATGGTCCTATTTCTGCTGTGTTTCACCAGGGTACAGACGAACCTGAGATTCTGGGAATCAAGAAAGGTCAGATGCTAACAAACTAACTTGTCGACTCTTTTTACCTCATGTTAAGAAAACTCGAAATTATATATAATTGTAAGAAATATCAAATCTAAGTGTTGTTCTGAAATTAACCAATTGCAGAACGGTAACACATATTAGAGCTTGTGCTCTCTACCTCCTTACCAAAAACCCAAGGTGTAAGTTTTCTATAAGAATATTGACCTGGGGCAGAAAAATTACTTGTAGGCGTTAAAGTTGCATTAGATCTGTCTAGAGGCTCGAGATCCCAGGCGGAAGCTTCTGGGTAAATAGAGATGCTTGTCGGAGGTCAAAACGCGATTTTTTGTTTACGTAAAAGACCCCTCCAGATTAAATCAACAAGAAAGCTCTTTGACCAAAAATCAGCTCTAGGGCTTATATTCCGCATTTCATGGTGTATAACTAGCAGGTCTGCTTAATCATTTTCACGAAAATTCGTCCGAAGTATGAATAACGTCAAATTCTTGTTTCTGAGAACCTTCACTCTAAAAGTAAAGCTTTTGATATTTTCAATATTCTTGGAGTGCATAAAAAATCTAATGACAGGCGTTTTTTCGTGCACTTTTTAGTTCGACCCACGCGCTTTGTCGAAGAAGCTTCGTTTCCCACCTTGTCATGTCTTTTATAACCTAACATTTGAGGAAACAAACGAAATCATTCGATCATTCAATCAATCAACCAATCAACCACTCAATCCATCAATCAATTAACCAATCAATCAATCAACTACTCAATCTATCAATCAACCAATTAATCAACCACTCAATCCATCCATCAATTAACCAATCAATAAATCAACCAACCGATCAACGAATTAATCAATCAATCGATCAATCAATCAACCGATCAATCAACCAATCAATCAATCAATCAACCAACAAACCAATCAACAAATTAATCAATCAATCAATCAAGCGATCGATCAATCAATCAATCAACCAATCAACCAACCAATCAACCAATCAATCAACCACTCAATCCATCAAGCAATTAAACAATCAATCAACCAATCAATAAATCAACCAATCAATAAACCAATCAACAAATTAATCAATCAATCGATCAATCAATCATTCATTAAACTATCAAAACAGTTACAACTATACACACATGCTGCCTGCAAACAGCTAAAGCTAGTCAAGACAGCCAGTGTGGGGACGGGAAAGGAAGCTGGATACGATAAGATAATTGTATATCATAAAGATATTTACATATTATAAATATTTCTATTTTTCAGGTAAAAAATAATAATTGAGTTAGAATTCAACCTAATAATAATATTGTCAGAAACAAGTTTAAAAAACAACAAGCCCCCGATACTTCGAATCTTTTATTATTATGCCCTTTAAGTTCGAGTTATCGGGAGTCCCTTGTTATACCGATCAGCTGTTTTGTACTTTATAATGTTTCTCCCTCTTAACCAAACAAAGGAATAACCGGAGCGTTTCAAATGAACTTGAAAGACTTAACATCTACCATGTTTAAAGTTCATGAAGAAGACGATTCTGGAAAATACAGAGCAAACTACACTGTGTTGGAAAATAACCAGACTCGCCTGCTCGTTAGGAGGAAATGGAACAATTTTGACTACACAGAGTTTCCGGAGAAGCTTCCGACTCAGGGTGAACACGCCCATAAGGTCAAAACAAACTACGAAGTTCTTGTTAACATTGTAGACGGCAGAGTAGAAAATGTCCAACGCAAGCACAAGGCATTGTTCCAGAATCCAAAAGGACATCCCAGAAGTGAGAACCATAAAGATTTTCACGTTAATAGCCAGGATATTGATATATCAGCGAGCGGGTACAGTCATTTGGCTTTGATGTCGTGTTCTACGCGAAATCACCACCGCTTTAAACGCTCGGCAGGGGAACACAACCACGAAGCAGAGAGAGTAAGGAGCTCACTAAAACAGGATCGCCTCATCTTTACGAACCAAGGTCAGATCAAATGGACGGCAGTTAGCGGCGAAGGCAAGAAAACTCGCGGTCTGTATGAGCTAATTAAGTGTTATACCGATATATCCATTGTGGAAGATGAGTTCGCCGAGTGTGTAAAGGAACTCCATTATTTAGTAACAAATGACAGAGAAGTGTTTGTACAGATACGGAGGCTTATTGAAAGTCGCTCTCATCAAAATGCTACAACTTGGATGGCATTGGTAAATGCCATGAGTGCCCATGGAGGTCTTGAAGCTCAGGAGGTTCTTTCAAACGCATTACATCGTGACACTCCAAGGCCATTGAGTGAGGAAGAGCGACAAACTGTAATGGAAGCTATATTCTTCCTTTCTAAGGCCCCTCTACACAGCTGCGTCTTCCACAATCTTGTTAGCTATGTAAAAGAGGAGTCAAGATACAAGAAGATGTCGACAATGGCAATGTTGGTCTTGGCTAGTGTCACTAAACGAGCTCAAATGCAGGGGTTCAACAATTCCTTAGGAGACGTTGTGCTACGTCTGATTCATGACAGCTACACAAACAAGTCAGTTCGTCACGTCCCTGGTACTCACGAACACGACTCATACCTTAGAGATCATATATGGGGCCTGGGTAACCTCGGAAATATCCAGGGCTTGGGCATCATTTTGCAACACCGTAACCACGACAGCTCTGAAATCCGGTCAGCAGTCATCTCTGCCATGCGCAAACTCCCAGAGGCTTTCACAAATGAACATTTATTCAATGCTATCTACCACGACGAAGAAAATCACGTTAAGTCAGAGGCTATCAAAGTTTTTGTTGAAAGGCACCAGGGTCTTACAGAAACAGTAGTGAAAGCCATCGAGCATGCCATGTGGTACGCAGAGACTGGGGACGAGCTGGATTCTGTCATAAATGAGTTCCTGGAGAATCATGCAAGGCATCCATTGTCTGAGCATTTGAGAAAGAAGCGCAAACATCTTATCCGAAAAAAACGAGCGTTTGTTTCTGTTCTTAAGCCCTGGGATTATACTCTCGGCCCTAAGAAGCAATGGAAGAAGGTTTTCGGAGGTAAGTGGGCAGGAGCAGAAGCTCTTGTCCGGTTTGTCAATCAAATTAAGCTCCGCCTCGGGCTTTTTGGCGGCAGTTTTGAAATCAATGTCAACAATCTTGCCTTACTTCGGGCTCACCTCATGAAATGGAATTACGAAATTGTAGATGGAAAAGCTGCATTTAAAGTAGCCGCTAGCTACAAGAACGACATTCCGAACGATTTAATCAGTGCGGTATCAAACTTTATTGATAAAATAATTAGTCACTCCGGCAGTCTACTTGATGTGTTCATAAATTTTATCAACAAAGCTCGAGAAAAAGTAGCAAAAATTTTTCCGCTTAAAACTAGTGGTCTCACCAACTTCTTCAGAAAAATTGTCGAGTTTATTCGAAACTTATTCAAGCCCGTCAAGTCTGGAACTATTATTAGTAAAGTAATACAATTTGCAAAGAAAGTGATAGCCAAGATGAAATCGTGGCGAACCATCCTTGGTCAAGCAAAGGCAATTCAAAGTATTTCAGGATCAGACAGTGTGGTTGGAAAAATTCTAAACAAGGCGCTTGCGTTTTTTGACAAGCTCAAGAAGACAGTAGATAAAGTCATCTCTCGACTTCCACGTGGAATTACCAAAAGGTTTAAGATGGGGGAATTGACCAAAAGATTGACAAAAGTAGGACTCGACGATCAAGACAAGGAAATTGATGATTACTTCAGATCAATCGGAGAAAAAAAGCCAGATGGCTTTTCCAAAACGATGAACTTTCGCCACGCCTTGAATTTTGTTCGAAACTTAAACAGGCTTTTGAAGACAATCAAGGATGCAGTCAGATTCGGAAATACGTTCTCCGACCTTATGAAGGGTTTTAAAAAGATTGGAACCTTAAAAATACCAAATGCAAGGGTAAAGAGGCTGGAAGAAAAATTTCCAAGGGACGATGAGGGTAACTCAAAACGCCTGCCGTTCGGGCTTTCATTTGACTGGAGGAAGCGTCTCGATTGGAAAGTAGATTTGAATTCTGCAGAGTTTAATGAGTTTGTGAGTAAAATGAAAAACGTAGCAGGTTTGTTTAGCAAGTTCGATGAGCCAAATTTCGACATTAACTCGTTTCTTGACGATGTTGGTCCTGGCGGTAAGAATGATCTAACTGTTTTGTTTCCAGAGCTCATGAAGCGTGGCAGGTTCAAAAGGAATGCACAGAAATGGCCACCAAAACTGAGAAACTTTTATGTGTTTCTCCATAATGTCCAATCATTGGTACAAGAACAGTCATCAAATATAGTCAACTTTACTGATATTGCAGAATTTTTTGGTGGCATTAGTGACAACCATAAAAAGTACCACTGGCTGTTCAGACATTTTTGTAAATGGGTTGTCGCTTTGCCGATCAAATCCGCACCTTTTATCAATAAGTTTCTTTTGAGAATTGAGAATGTCACCATTGTCTTTCTAAAAGAAGTTGACGAAAGCCTGTTTAACTCTACAACCGAGGCAGGAAACTTCACAACTTTAATCGACGAACTTGTTGAAGAGCTCGAGTATAACTTTACAGTTAAAGTTAGAGCATTTATATCAAAATCTCTTAGACCCCTTACCGACAAACTAAAAGATGTGACAAAGTTTACAGACAGAATTCTGGATTTTGCAAATGGTACCTCGGAAAAAGCTGTAGCGCTCTGTCGAAAAGGTGCAAACTTTACTACAAAAGTAATTGATGACGTAGAAGAATGGGCAAACAAAGCAATCGATGAACTTGCTACTTTTATAGGTCCTGTTTCGCAGAAAGTTAAGAAATTTACCGAAGGTTTCAAGAAAGTTGTTACCAAAGCAGAAAAATGGTATATTGACAACATGGACGACCGCGTTGGTGACGTGTCAGCGGTCGTCGATATAATTTCTAAGATACTTACACAAGTAAAGAAAGAAAACGAGTTCACAGAGGGTCTTAAAAGGATTCTGGTGTTTATGAAAAATGGAACACAACAACTCAAGAAAGTTCCTGAACATGCTGAAAAGGCCAGGAAAATTGCAGACATCGTTGCCCAGTTTGCAGGCGGTGCACCAGCTTTGAAAACAAAACTGCGTGAGTTTCGCAAAACGTTTGTAAACAATTGGGAAACCAAACTGCGCAACTTGTGCCAAAAATTTAAGGAGAAAAGTCAGCAAAAACTCCAAGAGTTTCGTAGCTTTGATCTTGCAGAATTGGTGAATAAGTTCTTGACTGAACAGGCAATCAAGTTGATCAAGAAAGGAATACGTAGATTGAACTTTCTCAAAAAGCCATTCTACAGAATTAAAGAAAACTTCCGAAAAATAGCAATAATCAGTCACGAGATGATAGGCTTCTACCTCCAATTGAAGCCAATATCAAGCAATTTGTCACCAATTTTAGAATCTGTTGCAAAAGCACCTACCTGCCGTGATTTAGAGCCCTATTGGACCTGTTTGAAGATTGGTTGGAAAACGCTTAAGATTGCAGCTGTAAGGTTCTGGGACCTTCTAAAACAAGTCGGAACGCTCATCGGAATGATACCAAGGCTGGTTGTGTACTTTGTAACACATGTCTTTCCAGATTGTGTCAAAGGCGGACCTTGCATTCAGAAGGAATTTCCAAACCAAGCTAGAGCCGTTGGTAAAGCATTTAAAAATTTATTTTTCGAACTACCAAAAACTCAGGCGTATTCCCAGCTTTCGAAAAAATGTTTTCCAAAAGTAAGCGAGTTCCAGGGTTTGATAAAGAGGGTTAAGGATGTAATAGCAAAGGTGAAAGCTTTCTCGCTGAAAGACGATGCTAAGAAAGTTGAAGCTTTGATTGAGCGGTTGAACAGCGCAGAAATAAGAAATAAAACCAGAGAGGGAGGGCGCAAAAAGCGAGGACTAGGAAAGACTATACAACGCTGGAATGATAAATATAATGAGATCGAGAAACTTATCAAAAAGGTCACAAATCTTGTCACTACAAACCACAAAGCCCTAAAAAATGCATATGATAGTGTTTTCGCTAAACACGAAAAAATATTCAACAAGGTGCGAGGACAGGTCAAACAAGCCATAAAAATTTTTGAGCAAACAAAAGACATCGTTCCATCTGTTTATGCAGTGCAGGAGGTTGTAACAGGAGCGACTAAGTATGCTGATTTAGTGAAAAAGAACATTAAACCCTTGGCAGAGCCGGTCATAAACTTACTTAATGGAGCGGCTAACATCTCAAAGAAAATCAGTCCTGACCTGCATAAATTTGTCATAGTCATTCACAATGTAACCGTGAAAGTTAAACATTTTATGGATAAAGTTACCACATTTCTTGACAAAATCCAAATTCGGCAACGAGGACTGGACCCAAAACATCAAACAATTGACCTCAATGATTACCCATACTGCTCTAAGAGCGTGTGTTTGAGAGTTCTTCGTCGTTCATCCAAGATATACCTTAAGTACATATTCACCTTTAAGTATGCTCACCTAGATGATTTAGCATCCCTGACAGACACAGGTCGTTGGGTTGTGCCAGGTCTTTTCGACAACTATAAAGTAAAAGGAATCGCTCAGTTGGCAAGTGATCTCATGATTCTTTCCATGCATGGTGTTTCCACAAATGAGGGAAAGCCCTCATTATTTGTAATTATGAACATGACTAGCGGAGGTGTTGCAAAGATAGTCGAGCTATCGGAAGATAATGCTCCTTTAAAAGCTAAACTTGGTGGCGTGGCAGTTGTAGAATCTTTCATCTGGACTGGAAATACACAAGAAGGAAAATTGTACGGGTATCTCAAGTCCGATGTTTTGAAGTCGATGAACGAAACAAAGCCCTCTAATATTACTACAGCAAGCGTGGTAAAAATCAAATCTAAGGTAACATCGATCTCTTATGATCTATTAACCAACAGTTTATGGGTAACTGATGCCGAGGAAGGTAAAGCATACAGCTATCGGATGGCTTCAAATGGTGATTTCATAGTCGGAGAAGCAGAACGTGACAGGACCGTTATCCTTGGAAAAGATGCAAGAGGTATGACCTTGATCAGACAGTTCGGATATAAATATGCATGTGTCTCTCGCTGTGCTTTGTCAACTGGTTTTCAATGTAGGTTAGAATTCCACAAACTGAAACCGAAGAAAGAAAATAAAATCGGTAAGCAAACACTGCAAAGATCCCTTAGAGTTCCTTCTGGGTTAGAGTCAGTTGAGTCAGTTGATGATGAACATGTAGTTATTGCTTTTTCGAGTGGCACGATTTCCGAGAAAGAGAAATACAAGACAACTCTTGGGGACTTCGAAGACCGGTTTTTCAAGTTGAAACTACCAATAATGCGAACAAACTTTTCTGTTCACGAAAACTGTCTAAAGTTGAGAGTCCTCGGTGATTGGATACTTGAACCAATACGATTGTTCCCAGTTGGACAACAAAGATGCGGTGAACTAAGAAGGCGGAGATCTGAATACGAAGTTTTACACGAAGACGTCTACACAAAAGAGTTGGAAAAGAAACACAGGATGAGGCGAGAAGCGGATGGGGTTACGGAAGAAACGAATTGTACGTCTATTAAGGAAGGTCAGTTAATGAAGCCAAAAGCTTACAAGTTTTTTGAGGTCAGTACAACAATTTATGTGTTCGGAATCCCTGTGAAACTTTTTGCCGGAGCTGACGGCCATTTAAGGGTAAACTACTATGCAACAATGTGTCTGAAGGACAAGAAAGTCAAGGCTGGTATAATTCCCGGTGCATGGGTGTCGGTATATGCTGGTGCTAGCGTTTCGCTTATTATAGTGGAAGCGGGTGTGACAATAGAAGCAAAGATTTTGGAGACTTATCTTATCCCTACTTTAACTGCAAAGATTGATCGATGGCCCCTGAGCGCCTGCCTCGAGCTTAAAATGCGCATGCGTCCTCTTACAATACGCGTTTACCTCTGGTACCGCTTAAGAATATGCATTCAAATCAAATGCAAGATTTTGGGGTGCAAGGTGAAAATCAAGTGGTGCAGGAAGAAGACATTCAAGGAGTGGACGTGGGCAATGCAAGAAATTGAAAGAACTCTCTTTACCACCTGTAAGAAAGATCGTGACGTCACACCACCAACAACTGGGCAGTGTAAGGCAAGCCAGTCTGGGCCGAGAACGTATTTTGTTACATGGGACGGATTCAAAGACGACAAGTCGATAGGTCATTATGAGGTTTCCCTCGGAAGAGTCCAAGGTTCAAGAGAGCTGCACCATTCTAAAGTAATCAGCGGTCTTAGCCAGCAAATAAACTCTCTCGATATCCGGCATGGCACAGTTGTTTATGCGAGTGTCCGCGCAGTCAATGATGAAGGACTGAAAAGCCCCGTTGCTTCTTGTGGGTTTTTATATGCTGCAACTCAAGGCCCTGCAATATCTTATGTATACGAGGGAACTGATCAAGGTATAGATGTCGACTATCAGTCTAATACTTTATCACTGGCTGTTAATTTCGATATCAAACCGGAGCATCAAAAAGTATTAAGAATTCAGTGGGGTATATCATCCAGAAAAAAGTGCACCCTTGATTCCGCAGAATCAGATGTAGTACCGCTGAGTGAGCTTGGAGACACGACATCAGCTATTGCTACTGGCCTTACGCTTCAGCAAGGTCAAAGGTATTTTACTCGTGTTGTTGCAACAAACCATGTTGGTCTTCAGAGAGTAATATGCAGCAATGGCATAACCATCGACACAACCCCACCAATACCGGGGCTCGTACAAGATGGACGTAATTCATTTGATATTGATTTCCTCGCTTCAACTCGCCAAGTCTTTGCGAATTTCAAAAACTTTACAGATCCTGAAAGTCCTGTCGTCCAGTATGAATGGGCAGTCACGCGGAAGAATACTGGAGAAATAGCTGCTCCATATGAAACAATTCCTTTAAATCAAAGACTACTCTTGAGGCAAAAACTATCTTTGCATGTCGGTGTTACTTATTCAGTAGCGGTTCGCGCTACAAACGCAGCAGGGCTGCAAACAACGGCAGTTTCTGACGGTTTTGTACCTGATATCACGCCACCAACTTGCACATACGTCATTGATGTCCAAAGTAGCTCAGACACTACTGATGTAGATTTTGTCAAGGAATTGTCTTTTATCCGCATCAAATGGCTGTGTAAAGATAGCGAGTCCGGCATTGCACTGCAGAAGGTTGCTGTTGGTCAAAGCCCTTTTGCTTCTGATATTTTAGATTTTATTAACACTGAAGAGATTCGTACGCTCACCATATATGGCGATGGTTCAATGTATGTTGCCCTGACCATCCCCAAAGACAAAACAATTCGCCCAAAACAGCGATACCATGTGACTATCAAGGCTGTAAATAAAGTAAAAATGGTACGGACTGCTACGTCTGACGGAATTCTTATTGATCCAAGTCCACCATTAGCAGCTCCTCGACGAATTAAAGATGGCACAAAGAGGTACGATCTTGAATACTCGGACCAACAGTTTCAGTACCAAGGCCACTGGGAAGGTGCTTTTAGTGAAGGCGAAAGCAACATTGCCGAATACCGTTTTGGACTGGGTACTAGTCCAGGATTTGATGATGTACACGAAACAAAAAGTGTAGGTTTAGAAACAAAAGTAGCACTCAACGGACTTATGCTTGAGAGTGGAAGAGTGTATTATGCAACCGTCATCGGCTGTAACAGTGTTGGACTTTGTTCAAATGGAAGCAGCGACGGAATACTTGTAGATTTTCAACCTCCTCACCTTGGCCAAATTATCAACGGCTTCAAGGGTCCTACGGTCCTGTATCAAATTCTTAACTGGGCAGTGTGGGCACGATGGGGATGGTGTAAAGTAGACGAGGATCGTCTCGATGAAAATTTACCAGTTAAAGAGTACCAAGCCCAGCCTAAAGACTACAGCACATGCGCAAGTAATACCTTCTACGATAAAGACTCCGGAGTTCGCACCTTTAGACTTTCAGTTTTGTCTTTAAAATCTTCAACATTGTTACAACCAATGTCACCAGCGGGTCGTGTCCGCAGAGCCGGAATCCGAGTCAATTTGCCTGATGGCTTGTATTCAGTAGTCGTGGAGGCTAGAGACAGAGTTGGAATAAGTGCTCAAGCTTTTGGTGAGACACTCGTAGTTGATTCCACTCCACCTTCTGTTACGCACGTGCAGTATGGCCATGAAGACACAACTCATCCTAGATATCTAAACGAACGCTATGTTCAGTTCACTGGATACTTTGAAGCTGAGGACTCGGGATCGGGTATATTGGAATACAAAGTAGGCGTAGGTACATATGAAGGCGCAGATGATGCTTATAGCTTTGAGCACTTCAGGTTTGAGCAGCCGATTACTTTGCTGAGTGTAAACTGGACTAGCAGTGACACTGTAGAAACTGTCAATGGCTTTCAGTATTACGTCACTTTTGTAGCTATTAACAGTGCGGGACTACCAGCTGTCAACTCGTCAATCCCAATCATGTGTGATATCGAGCCGCCAAAAGGAGGAATAGTTCTGGATGGATGGCAGTATGGTGACACTAACTATCAGATCTTTACTGATATGTACCGAGTTCACTGGTATGGGTTCAGAGATAACACCAACATTGCGGACATTTATGTGGGAATCACTGAAAAACCTCGGTCACCCACCTCGGAGGTTGCACCACATCAAAATGCACCCACATCATCAAACAGCTATACTTTTAGCAACATTGTGTTAAAGACAGGTCATACATATTATGCCAGCGTTATAGTTATAGACGTGGCAAACAACTCAGCTTATTTCTGGTCAAGTGGAGTTACTATAGATACGACACCTCCTCGCCCCGGTTTTGTTGTTGATGGAAGCGTTAGCTCAGGTGTTGATTATCAGACAAGAACATCAGTACTTACAGCTACCTGGAAAAACTTTACAGAAGATGAAACGCACATTGCGTACTACAGGCTCGGTTTTGGAACACAGCCTGGTACTAACGACATTCAAAGTTTTATCAAGGTTGGGCCAGTAACATCATATTCGAGTTCAAGGTTAAACGTACGAGAATTGACGAACGGTCAGATCTACTTCGCTACAGTGATAGCATATAACGTACTTGGACTGCCGAGTGCCAAAGTGACGTCAGATGGTGTTATGGTTGACTCAACTCCGCCCATATTTACGGTCCCGGTGCATGACGGCAACGACCCTGCGAGGGATTTGAAAGTAGTTACTGGTTCCTCACTATCTGCCTACTGGACCTGTACAGATTCCGAAAGTTCGGTAAAAGAAGTTAAAATTGCTTTTGGCACGGAACCTGGTGATTCTAATGTGATGGCTTACATTCGAGTACCAGCAAACATTACCTCATTTACTTTTAACATGAAGCCAAAGGTGGGTGTTCGTTACTTTGCAACGGTTAAATGTACAAACCGAGCTGGTTTGAAGGCAGTAACAACGTCCGATGGAGTTGTTATTGACATCACACCTCCTGTCGCACTTTTCATCAGGCACAAGTGTTTTCAGAGAGCTAATTCTACAATAAAAGTTGAATGGAAATTTATTGATCTTGAAAGTCCAGTAGCAAGTTATGAGCTTCGTCTTCTTAAGGGACCAAACGCAGGGAATGATCTCGTTGCTGGGCCATTTAATGTCAGTTCCGAAGTCGAGAGATTTCTAATCAAACCCGAACGCCCTCTCTCTAACGGATGGAAATACTACGTTTACATTTCTGCTCAAAACAACTTAGGTCTTTCCTCATCAGTAACTTCTGAGGGTTTCACCGTCGATGATTCTCCTCCTTATTGTACAGCAGTTTGGGATGGAAGAGGTTCGTTAAAAAACGATTTAAAATTCGTTGCTAGTGTCGACAGTTTACTTGTGTCGTGGAGTTGCCATGACAACGAGTCCATGATAACAAGGTACGAGCTTAGTGTGAAAGAGAAGCTTAGTGGCAAAGTAATGATACCATTTTATACAAAAAAGACAAAACCGTTTAAAAACTCCACAAGTGCTGCTGTTACTGGAAATAGCTTAAGCACCCCTAAGTACCTTGATGGAAGAGAATACATCGTTGGATTAAGAATAACAGATGCGGTCGGGCTAAAGGCTGTCTACTGGACAAATGGCGTGACTGTTGACAATTCACCACCAGAAGTAAAAGATATCAAGGTTGTTTACCATCCCGTTACTGGAAACCTTGTGTTTACTTGGAATGCGGCTGATAGTGAAAGCAGTTTGAAATCCCAATATTGGGGTTTTGGTTCCTCATCCGGGTTACACGATGTAAAACCGTTACTGAGCATGCCCAGTTTTATTAACAGGATAGTCGTCTCATCTAGTTCATTGAAACTAGGAAAAACTTATTATTTTACTCTTGTTGTTAAGAACTACGCCGGTTTGATTTCTACTGGAGCTTCAGGTGGCTTTACTATTGATCCCACTCCCCCAGTTACAGGCCATGTTACCGGACATTTGGTTTTGCCAAACGTTTACGATCGTAACTTAGACTATATCAATAACGTTTCCATTGTTGTTACCTGGAGTGGGTTTCAAGACCCGGAAAGTGGAATTGAATATTTTAGCTGGGCAATCGGCAAATCCGTTCATGCTTTGACTAATTCACCAAGTAATAGGTATACAATAGCATCGTCATCAGACAATGCAAACGGAATCGTACTGAGGAATAACACATTTGTTAGTAATACTACTTACTATGTCTGTGTACGAGTGCGTAACGGTGTTGGTTTGGAGGCGACTGCCTGTTCTCAAGGTATGACGCTAGTTCTTGGAAAATTTACCGCTGGTATCGTTAGTGATGGGCCAGGTACATACCAGGAAGACATCGACTACCAGTTGGATGACAAAGCGCTATGGGTACACTGGGAAGGCTTTGAAGATCCGGTCTATGGTGTTACCGGCTATGAGTGGTGTTACAAAGCTGTGCCTTTGAACGTTTCAACAAACCAAGCAAAATGCAATACAAACTTTATGGCTATCGACCATTTGAAGACTTCAACTCACAAGTTTCACAATGTCTCTCTTAAACATGGTATAAAGTACGCTGTCACGGTACGTGCGCGGAACAATCGGGGAGAAACTGTTACTGCAACATCAGACGGAGTAATTGTGGACCGAACCCCACCCCTAAAGGGTAAACTTCTAATCGGTCCATCTAAAGGAAAACATACACTATACATTACGTCACCATCAGCGCCGACTGTTGCTTGGTCCTTGCCTGATCCTGAAAGCGGAATAAGCCATTACACTGTTGCCGTTGGTACTACAGCTTTCAGGGACGACATCGTAGCGTTTACATATGTTGACAAACTGAAGACTATGTTGGATCTTGATGAGCTAAATATAACTATCACTGAGGGATTTTCGTTCTTTGTTACCGTGAAGGGGGTCAACAAACTCGGCCTGGAAAATAGTGTTGCATCGCAACAGCTTGTGGTGGACTGGACCCCTCCCATTGTAGGCAGTGTGAAAGATTGTAACAAGACAAAAATTTTGGACGGAGGAGAGGTTTGGCCGGTGGATATCGATTACCAGCATGACACTCAGATGCTCTATGGGCACTGGTCTGGCTTTGCTGATCCGGAGAGTGACATTAAACAATACTTTTGGTGCGTGGGAACAGCCACAGGTGAGTCTGTAGAAGTAATAATAATAAAGGCAAAAATTACTTCTTTAAAGTTCTCAAAAACCAATCTTTTTCTGATCAGCATGGACATCTTAAGTATAGTTGAAATATGCATATATTGAATTATGCACTAATTAAGATTTATACGGAAAATAAAGTAAAGTATAAAATGAAGGAAAAGTTCTAATTTTATATCAATAAATGATAATATAATAACATAATGGAATATTAAGTAAATCTCAAATAAACTCAATGAAAATGGAAATTTGTGGTTAAGATGCTGGTATTGTTGAAATTCAGAGCAGTGTTTGAAAGCAAATGAAAACCTTTCACTGTTAAGTAAATTTAACCGTTTGAATTTTTGAATTTTTCCTTAAGCCACTGTTAAAATTAACCGGCTTTTTCTGGCTAGTAATACTCAATAGTAAATATGAAGAGCAAACACTCACAGAATAAAACGTTTTTACTATACAATCTCAATTTAGGTAGCTGTGACGTCTCAAGCATGACTCCCAGTGGGCTTCAGACAAACTTTGAGCACAAAGCGGCACTTAAAGATGGGGTGACGTATTACATCACGGTCAAGGCTAGTAATGGTGCTGGTTTATCGTCTTTGGCATACTCGGATGGTGTTACCATAGATACAACTCTACCGGTTGTGGGACCAGTTTTCCATGGTAAACCAACGGACTATGAACAAGATGACTCATTGACCCCGATACGATACGCGAGAGAGAATAACACCTATTATCAGGTAATTTACTGCAATGTTTGTTTTGCGTTATTCTACGCATCGCCTCTTTATCACTTATGTTGCATTGTGTTCCTTTATTTTATGTTGAATAGTAATGCAAAAATATATTTTAGACTGCGTTGTATTGTGTTTTGTTTTGATTATGTTAGCATGAATAACCTGCGATGGATTAGTGTCCTGTCCAGTGGGAGTCAAAGACTCTCATCCACTTAGCACTACGGAAACCGGAGATAAGCGCCAGCCTAATGGGCCAGTAGGCTCGAGAAAGGATTTAGCTAGACGCTGGTTTGTTTCTTCAAAGTTCACTTGATAGTTTTATAAACATACATTTATATAGATTTCATTTGCTTTACACTGTTTTGCGCATGGTTTCACTATAAATTGTGTTGCATTGCAATACTTTTATTCAAACTGAATTCTAAGCTAAAGTATCTTTTTACAATGCATGGTGTTGTGTTTTATTTTGATTACGTTAACAATGAAATCACTAACAACAAAAATTAAAACAACAGCATAAGTTGTTTGTTTCTTCCTTGGTAGTTTTATTAACACACATTTTTATATAGATTGCATTTACAAGAAAAACAACTGCATCATATTGTGTTGTACTGTATTGAACTGCACTAACTTAGCTTGGGTGCTTAAACAAATCAATAAAAGGGCATTTCATTCCAAGTCTTAACACTCTCACTATTTGCATCGCTACTTCTATTTTGTTGTAGGCAGAATCCGGGTATCTTACCTTTCACTGGACAAACTTACGCGATGACCAAAGCGGACTACCTGAAGCTTCCTGGTGCGCTGGTCCTTCATATGGGTCATGTGATTTTGTGTCATGGCAACCTCTAAAGAAAGAGCAGCGGCTCGTGCACTATAAGTTTCCAGTTCCTCTCGGCTCAGGAATCACTATCTACATAACAATTACAGCCAAGAATGGCGCTGGCCAGGTTTCGAGCTCAGTGTCTCCACCTCTTGTTATCGACACCACACCACCGCGCACCGGGACTGTGCAAGTAGGACAAACGTCGCAAGTAAAATTCTACAAAGAACGTGAGTCCGTGGTTGTCACATGGAGCAGCTTCCATGAAAAAGAAAGTAGTATCAGTCACTATCAGTGGAAACTGTGCTATGCCAGCTTAAGGTCTAAGTGTCTCACACAGTTTGTGTCGGTAGGTACCAGGACATCAGTAAAACTTACGGACCTCGCCTTCACGGCTGGTGTATCTTATACATGCGTAGTCAAGGCCGTAAATAAGATTGGACTGTATAAGGAAACTGTTTCTAATGTATTCATTATAGATGATTCGGCTCCTGCACCTCAGCAAGTTCATTTAAGTAGCCATTCTCAGTTTCAATCCTCGACAACAGAAGTCTCGGCGATGTGGCAACCTTTCATGGACCCCGAGAGTGGTATTGCAGATTACTATGTTTGTTTGGGAACCAAGCTTGAGTTGTGCGACGTGAAAGAGTTTCAAAATTTTGGCATCTCATTGCAAGCTAAACTCACAGCACTCAATCTAGGCCACAACAAGAACTACTACGTAACTGTCAAAGCAACCAACGGAGCTGGCCATTTTGTACTCTCTTCCTCTGATGTCTTCTTAGTCGATTCCACACCTCCTGTTGGTGCCAATGTACGGGACGGAGAAACTTCAGTGGATGCAGATGTCCAATGGGACAACTCTTTTATTGCTGCCAACTGGGATGAGTTCACAGACGCTGAGTCAGACATCAGAAACTATCTATGGTGCGCCGGGACCAAGAAGGGTCTATGTGATGTTGTACCACGGGCAAATGTTGGTACAACTCGCCAGGGTCGAAAGGTTCTGTCACCATCTTTACCATCTGGCTTGGTGGTATTCATTACGGTGACGGCATTCAATGGTGTGGGTGCCAAGATCGATATCTATTCCGACGGACTAACTATTGATAGAACTTCGCCTGTAGTCACAAGGGTAAGTAAGACGCCATTTATATGTTTTAGATGTAGCTCTACAGTTGTTTACAAATCTACATCCACATGCACCCGACATCGTAATCCACATCTTGTTCCTCTTCACTTCTGCACTTGGAGATCAGCGCCTAAATGTAGATCTGTATCTACGTCCATTACGTCATCAAATATGGGTACATACTTTGATGATGTACTAAATGGAGATCTATACCAACGTCTAGTGCGTCATCAGCAGTGCCTACACATTTGATGACGCACTAAACCTAGATCTGTATCTATGTCTCTTATGTTATCAACTATACCAACACATTTGATGACATACCTGGTCCTAGGTCATTGTTAGTTCTTAAGTTATTGGCTAAGGCCACTCTAGACACAATAAACATCTTGTTATTGCTTCATCTGCCCTTCAACACATTCTACCCATACGCTTTCGCGATGATGTTAACTCAAAAAATATAATTTTACAGTTCTTGATTACCCTTTAATAGTCGGTATTTTGTTTGCCTATACGAAAATACGAAGCCCCAAAACCAAAATCAAAGTTTATTGGTGTTAAGAATTATTCTTACAAATTTTGTATGTAAACTGGTATGTTTTAGAAAAAAAATGAATTCGAACGAGGTTACAGCAAAGAACTTGATTTCATCCCATACACTAATGCAGCAACTCTAACTAAAAGGAATGTTCACGTATTTCACAGGTCTTAGATTTAAACACAAACAAAAGCTCTTCAGATGTAGACTATATAGCCCGCCGATCGTTCTGTGCCTCATGGAATCGTCCGATGGACAATGACAGCGGTGTAACAAAACAGGAAGTAGCTACGTGTTCTGCTTTGGAATCCAACAGTTGCCTTCAAGAATTCATGGAAATTCGTAATACTTCCGTCATTTGTTTCTCAAACCTCGATTTCAAAGAAGGAATGAAGTACATAGTCAAGGTTAGAGCTGCAAAACATAAAACTATGACGTCTAAAGTATCAGTGGCTTTTCATGTGTCTGTACACGTTGTTCAATGTTGTTCAATAAAGTCCAATAAAAGACATCACAAGTATTGTGTTTCTACAGAGTCAGAATTAAATTATAGTCGAATTTCACCCATTAGTACAACCTCCGTTCAAAATAGTTCCAAACTATATCCAAAAATATGTTTTGTAAAAGGCAATTTCACTGTTTGCAAGATAATTAAAATTAAATGTATCCACGACTCATACACAGATCCCTTTGATTTGTTTGACCGTTAGTGCATCATTGTATTGGTTATCCTTCGCATTTTCAACCATTTTCACAAAACGTCTTCTACGTTTATCCAATTCCAGTTTATACTGAGCTAGTAATCCAAGCAATTTTGACCCAAATTACTTAGAAAATTTATCTCCATTTTAAAGAGTTCAGACCTGAAGTTAAGAAACTCGTGTTTAAGATTAAGAGTGTCTTTCTTTCTTTCCAGGTCCGAGCAACTAACGGTGTTGGCCTGTCCAGTGTCTCGGCTTCAGATGGTTTCGTTTTTGACTCTTCTCCGCCAATCATGGGTGTGGTCTTGTACAAACGCTCACCTGTGGTCAGAGCCAATGAGAAGCGGTACTTCACTCACGCGCAAATATCAGTCTTGTGGGAGAACTTCCTAGACTTGGAAAGCGGTGTCAAGGAATACTTTGTCTGCGTTGGAACTACACCTGGTAATTGCGATACAAAGTCGTTCATTTTAGCTGGCAATTCAACTAGCTACAACATCACAAACCTTGATCTTCGGCACAAAAATGTGTATTACGTATCAGTGAAGGCGGCAAATGGCGCGGGACTTCACAGTGAGACTGCCTCTTCGAGTGGACTATTTGTTGACAAGACAGGTAAATTAAACATTTTGTACCGATAATTCGAACCTTCAAGGGATACTGAAAAAATTCGAGTTATCGGGAGGTGCGAGTTACCGAGGGCAAATTATTTTAAATGTTTACGAAAGGAAATCAATTTTGGTTCGAGTTATGAAGAGGTTCGAGTTATCGGGAGGTTCGAGTTACCGAGGGTAAATATACTGTATTGTTAATGAGGGGAAATCAATTTTGGTTCGAGTTAGCAAGAATTCGAGTTATCGGCAGTGACTCTAGTTGAAGATCGACACCGAACCAGTCTTTTTGTTAATCCAGAAGATCAGAATGAAACTATTACGCGGAAAGGTTAATTGGAAGGAAAATGAAATCTAACCCTTAGTTAACATGCAAGTGTCATATAGCAGGAAAAATTAAAATGCAAAGCTGAATACTGCGAGATATTAAACATGTCAGTGGAAAGACGCGATTAGAAGATCGGACAAAGCCAGAATTTGCAGTG